>CATIWR010331618.1:0-36225 GCA_949677035.1 Omphalea diandra | reverse complement strand
TTTATTACTTATTTTGTATGTAAATAATCAAAGAGAACTTAATCATTAATGAAAACTTGAAGAATACACAAGTTATTATAAAACGAGAAATATAATGATTCACACACACAAACACACATCTCCCCTTCACACACACACACACAAATATATATATATATATATCTATATATATATATATATATATATATATATATGTATGTACAAGTAAAAATTTTTTAAACCTAAACTCATTATATAGTGTCACCAATAAGATGATGAAAACAAACCAATTTCTTTTTGTATTACGAGATTGTCTTAATATTCTTGATTCTAAGTAATGATATTAGATCAGAAAGTGGTAGAAACAAAAGTTTGATCACAAATCCAGTAATTCCTATTAATTCTTATAAAAGTTAAAGGAAAAAAAAAAAAAAAGATCAATTCATCTTTCAAGATAATCTGAAAGCCTTTCTACTTATCTGTCCACTAAATCTCCTTTATAAATTCTATCTTTTAAGCTCTAATGACAACAACCATGGGCAATTTTAGCTTTTGTCATGCCTATATCGCCGTGCTTGCTTTCTCAACAGTAGCCACCTGTGCTCTTATGTCTTGAAAGTGGCGAATTTTACAGCGGCGACACTTAATTCGGCAATGGAGATAACGATAGTGAAAGGGATGAGGCGATGAAGAAAAATCGAATAAGAGAAAGGAACAATAATTGTATTGACGAACTCATGAAACATTGGAGGAGCTTATTGGGTGGAGAAAGGGAAAGACAGTAGCTTGCAAAATTAAAAAAGGACACAATACTTGACTAGGGCAGACATAATTAAATAAAAGATATAATTTACCCATTGGAATTAATTAAAAGGGCTCTTGGCATTATAGAATAACTCAACTACCCTTAATTCATATGATAAATGATTTATGTTGTACATAAACAGAAACATGAAAACAAGGTAATATTATAATAACAGACACAAAAAAATAATATTTTAAAAAAAATTATAAAATAAATGTGAAAAAAACAAGAAAAATACAAAAAGGCAAAAATGTAATAAAAAAACGCCAGTTAACAAAAATTTTCATGTTACATAACAAACGGTGCCGTCTTAAAGAGGGAATTGAAAGAATCGGGAAATGACAAAATTGCCTCCGCACTCCATCATGATTGCCCTGTTCATCCCGTAGCGCTTTTATTAGTTTAGGATTCATATCATTTATCTCTTATAATTTGAATATTAAATTTTCTGATGGGAAACAGATAAAGATTAAAACTAATTAACACTATGTTTGGAAAATCATGTAGGGAGGAAAGAATATAATGAACAAAAATAAAATTTATTTTTTTTCATTTATTTTCTTTTCTCATGTTTGGATAAAAGATAAAGAAAAGAAAATAATTTTATTTTCTCTTATTTAAAAAACAAAATATGAAAGAAAAGAAAAATATCATTTTATATATTTTCTATTTTATCTTTTATTCAAAAAAAAAAAAACAATTGAATAGATATTTGTATTGTATAAAGATAAAAAAAAGATAAATATTTTATATTTTAATTGATTTTATATATAATGATAAATATAATGTTAATACCAAAAAAAACTAAAATTAGTTTTTTATATTTCAAATATTAAAAAAAATAGGTTTATACATTCAGTTATATTTTTTTAAATATTAAACATTAATTTTTAAATTAAATGTTAAATGCTAACATTTATCAAATATTATTTTTTAATATTTTAATATTTAATCACTAAATATCAATTGATAAATATGAAACTAAAAAAATACTAAATAAAAAGTCATAAAATTTTGAGAGAATTAATTTCAATTAAAAATCTTAGATAAAAATATTTTACTAATTTTATAATTTAAATTCACTTTATGTTTATTTTAAATCTTAAAAATAAAATAACTTCAATTCATTATAAAAATCTCTTCAATTTCTCATATTTAGCGTTGATTTTATATTCATGGGAAAAATAATAATTTTATAAAAATTCTCTAAATCTTTCATATTTTCTCTCTATTTTGAAAAGAAAATAAACTTTATTTTTCTCTCTTATTTTCTTTCTTTTCTATTTTGTTTTCTTATTTTTCACTTTTATTTTATTTTCTCTTTTATTTTCCTACCTCCCAAACATTATGTAAATGAAGGCATTGACTTATTTTTATTTGATTAAATAAAAATGAATGTTTTGAATTTAGACGCCAATGGTATAATGTGAGAAATTATAAATACTAAAAAATACTTTTTCAAAAAAATAAAAAAATAATTATGAGAAATTTTGTAGTGTTGCTGGCACAATGTGCGATGATGTACCTCAAATATTATATAACTATATTTCCAAATAAGTTCCCGTGGATGGTTCGCCTCACCCAATGAAACTATTATTAAGTGCATCCCTTGATTTATGACGACCAGTTGGCAAAGAGCCACCGTTGATCAAGGATAACATGTACACGCGTTGAATTGACGCGTATCACGCAATCAAAACTCTCATTCGCCTTCTAGAACTATCATTGATAGTATATACCTTTTGTCTCTATACACATATTTTAATCTTTATTATTATTATTTTTTAAAAATTTTATATCATAATTACTAAATCTTAAAATATTGTATTTATATTATATAAAACTAATGATAAAATTTTATAATATATTCAAATAAAATTTTAATTTAATATATTAAATTATTTGTTAAAAAAGTGAGATTGAAAATTGAAACAGTGACAAAAATTAATAAATAAAAGATATAAAATTAAAGATAAAGAAAAGAAAAAGAATTACTTGGCCGAGGAGTTAGCGCTAGTTCAAGGGGATTATTGTTTCCATATTTAAACAAACACAGAGTTTGTTTCCATTCCCAATCCTCCCCTATGCCCATCATTTCAAAATAGACAGACACCGAAAGAAAGCAAAGGAAAGAAACGGAGAGAGAGCGACACCAAAGAAACCACAAATATGGAAGAAACAAAGTCGAGGTTTAAGAGAATTTGTGTGTTTTGCGGCAGTAGTTCAGGCAAGAAAGCTAGTTATCAAGAAGCCGCTGTTGAGTTTGGCAAAAAGCTGGTAATAATATATATAAACTGTATATATCATTTGTGAACTTCTTTATATTTCTAATTCTATTTTCATCTCACCTTTTTCCATTCAACTGTTTTTGAGACTAATGATTTGAACCCATTTTCGTTTTCTGTTTCTTCTTTCTGTTTATGGGTTTGTTTCTGATTCATTTGTTGAGATTCCGAAAGGCCATTCTTGGGATTTTGGGGGGATTCTTTAGAATTCCATGAGTTTTTAATATTCATTGTACAAATTTTTTTGGTGGCCTTCTTGGTCCCATCTTTGCAATTTTACGCTATCTTTTGTCTGTCATTGATGTTAAAAACTGGTCCTTTTTTACCCAAATTTGTCTTGGGATTTTGTCTTTTTCAATCTTTGTACCTTATGAAGTTCTGAGTCTTTTCTTTTGTTTTATTTGTTTATTTGAACTTATTTTTTTTCTTTGTTTTCAAGTGATTTTCTTTTCCTCTTAATGGTGGTGGTGGTGCTAGTGTTGCAAGGTCCTGGAAGCAAGGTCTGAACGTGGGCTTATGATTGTTGAGTTAATTATATATGGTAATAGGAAGAAAAGGAGAGAAGGTTTTTAGGGTTTATGTTTGGCATGAGGGTGCTAGCTATAACCTGCCTGTCAGTTGAGCAGCCTTCTTGCATGATCCTTGTTTTTTGGTTTTTCCTTTTTTTTTTTTTTGAATTTTTCTTTTTAAGTAAAAATTTTAAACCCCATTTAAAATAAATTCTTGACAACAAATAAAAAAATATAATAAATTTTCTTGATCATTTCTGGGGAACCAAACGTGCTTTCTCGGTATCATGACTCTTTTAAGCGTGTGTTCTTTTTCCTTTGTTTTTTCTTACGTTGGGGAACACTTACCACAAGCTTCAAGAACCAAAACTTCTTGATTTTTGCTGATGGGTTTTCTCTTATTCTGTTCTACTCACATGCATATGATTATTCTGTTGCTGTCTTGTAAATTTAATTTTTTAAGCTCATAATGATAATAATTAAAACTCCTAGTTTTTTTTGTTGTTCATTATGATGACTGGAGGTTGTGACACGTGTTAATGGGTTTGGTTCTCGATGAGTTTTGAAGGTAGAGAGAAGGATTGATTTGGTCTATGGAGGTGGAAGCGTGGGATTGATGGGTCTTGTTTCTCAGGCAGTGCATGATGGTGGGCGCCATGTTCTAGGGTTAGTCTCTTTCTCTCTCTCTTTCTCACCTTGGTCGTCATCTTGGAATGTGAAGTTCTAATATAGTATAAAAGAAAATAAAAAAAAAAAAAAGGAGAGAGAGCGAGACATGAGATTGTTTTCCTCCAATAGACAAGCATTATTCTTTTTCTTGGTAGTTACCCTTCTGAGCTTTCTCTCCAGGAACTTTGAAATGGGATGTTGCATTGCTTTTTTTCTTTTATAATTGCTGTATTAATTATTGAGTTCCATCTGCATTCTTATAATCTTGAGTTGAAGCAAAGCTTTTATAGCATTCTTCCTTTTTCTGTCCTGCTACTAAAAAGCTGAACCATGCAAGTTTCCCAATTTTCCATGAAGTGTTATCATTTCTCAAACCTGCTCAAAGGCAAACATGATGGAATCAAATGCCCCCTCGTTACAGGAAAAGAAAAGGGAGAATTCTGCAATTGTCTTTTTTCTTTCTTTGAAAACCGATAAATTAAAAAAAAAAAAAGACCATTTGTCAATTGTTGAAAATTTTATATTTTTAGGCACTGTGAACATTGTATTACTGCCTTAATTCTCATTTTTCATGAACATGGTCTACTGTTCAGCATCTTAAAAAAGTATTTCACAAATCATGTTGAAGAGGCTCTTTAAAAGTGCTCTCTGTTTTGGTCCTTGCAATGTCAGTCCAATACTATGTCCTCCAGTTAGCATGAGAGATACTGAAAAGTGTACTATAAAGTCTGTAGCCTTTTTATAGTGCCTGTCTTCTTTATTTCTTTCCTTAAATTTAAAAAAAGAAGAGACATGTTCATGAATAGTCTTGGGTTCACCACTTCATTTTATAAGACTTACCACCATTCTCAAAACTTTCATTTATGCTCCATAATCGTCAATTGAATGCTTGATTATTGGAATTCTTTCTATTTATGTTCATTTTTCACCTCAAGTTGCGACTGCTAACAAATGGTATTTCTTTGTTGTTTCTGATTCTTTTGCAGAGTTATACCAAGGACACTAATGCCTAGAGAGGTTAGTTTGATACACTAGTGCAAAAAAATCCTCCTCCTTTTGTGTGCATTAATTTGATATCTTTGACAATAGCAAGTTCAAAGGAAATGAAAATGAAGGGTACTTTTAGTAATAGCTGCTTTTTTTTTACCCCATATCTTTTTGTAATTAGGCCATTTAATTCTCTGGTGTTACTTCTGGTACTCTTGTTCATATTTAATTTACAACTTTGAATTTCATAAAAGGTTGTTGGATTATTAATTAATAATTAAGGGGGTAATTGGTGATTGGTGAAGGGTGATGTTGTAGAACTAATTAAAGAGTTAATAACATGAGAAATATACATATACATATGTGGGTACAGATAATTGGTCAGACTGTTGGAGAAGTAAGGGCCGTCTCTGATATGCATCAACGGAAAGCTGAAATGGCACGTCAAGCTGATGCCTTCATCGCCCTTCCTGGTAAGGATTTTATCCATAAATTTCTTTTATGGTGGGCCTTAATTAGATTTGATCCACTAATTAGAATTATTATCACCAATGCTATTTTTGTTTCACGAAAAATAAATTATCTAAGGTTTTTGAATAGCATATTTTCCGATATTTGGATCACACTACAAAATATATTAATTTTTATTTTGATTTATAAGATTATAATAAAATTTATATCATAAATGTTTTATGTCTAGACTATTTATTATTTAAAATAAGTATATATATGTTAAAAATAAAATTTTTTTGTGGATTTCACTCATTAATGGGGACCATTGCCTGTCGATGATAATTGGTGATGAGTGTTGGTAGTCAGGGATGATCAATAATAGTAAATATATATATTTATATAATTTATTTTTCATTTGAATGAATTTGTTAAAGTTCGAAAAATGACTTATCGTTTTTAAAACGGGAAATCATTTTCTTGAAAAATGACTTAGCTTTTCTTTTGACCAATAAAATATTTTCTATTAATGAAATCTTTTTGATGCACCAAACATAGGAAAATGCAGAAAATATTACAAACGGAGCCTAAATGACAAGTCATATAATTTAGTCGTACACTTTAATTTTATTAATGTCTTGACATGTGACATTTATCAATGACAGGGGGCTATGGTACCCTTGAAGAATTGCTGGAAGTCATTACATGGGCTCAGCTCGGTATTCATCGCAAACCTGTAAGACATGTTATCCATTTAGACTCTATTTTCCTCTCCAAGTTTGATTACATGTTAAGGTTGAAGGATAATGCATGTTTATAAGACATTTCCTTTTGAGTGAAAGGGAATTGACTTCATTATTAAAAAATCAATATTTGAAAGCGAGTGCTTAAAAAGAATCAAGGCAAATGCTGAACAAATGTTACCAAAAAAGTGAAAATTGCTCTCTTCGAATCACATAAGCTGATGCTGGAATGTTTTATGAACAAATTGTATTATTTTCTATTTAGATTTGAATGCCTTAATGATGCCTTGACAATAAAGAGTTAACAATTGTTGCTTGATCAAGAAACTAACTATTGGAAGTGTGAAGGGCCGCTACAAGAAACTAAGTTTTTCTTCCAACAATCATACGCTAATGATTGTAGCAATAGGTTGAGAGTTAGGTTTCTTAGTTGAAGGAAGAATTTAATATGTTAATGGTGTGATAATGGGTTCATCTCAATCAGAACAGGAGATTAGATGATATCCCCATTCCTATAGAGTTAAGCGTAAGGCACTTTGCTTATGGCTGATTGGACAACTAGCCATAAGATTGGAGATGCATATGTGCAAGCAAGAAATCAGGTTCCGAATTAAAGGAAAAAAAAAAAAAAGATTTGACTTGCTTACAATCGGTGTATTACATACTAACAACAGAGTTACATGTCACTATAAGGGAATATGAATAAAAAAAAAAAAAAGTATACAAAAAGAAAAGAAAAGAAAAGGAAGGATTCAAAAGTAACAAAATTATTGCTTACCATGTGTAGATAAGTATTTTCTTTGAAAAAAACAATTTTTTTCAACAAAAACAACATTGTAAAAGTTCTAGAAATAAAAATGGGGAGAGGGATGGAATCCTAAGGGACAACGAGGTCCACTGTGTCTGCTTCTACGTCTCAATATTTTTTAAAAAATTTTAAATAAATTAAGAAAGAAATTTATACCTTCAAGGGAATCAATAAAAAAAATAAATAAATATTTCGTATGTGTTCTCATCAACTTATTGAATCCTAGTTCAACTGATTATAAATGGGATTATTATCTAAACACTTATAATAGGCTTTCAATGTTGTTGTGTGTATATGATGTAATGTTTTAGACATGGTCTGGAATTCCACTTAACATAACTAGTTCATATTTGCAACTGGTCTCTATGCTGAATATGTTTGATTTGTCGTGCTTCTTGAGTACACGGCTCTTTGTTATTGGTACATGCACTTAAAGAAAGGAGAAAAAAGAACAGAAATAGTTGATGAATGCCTTTTTTCTTGGTCAATAAAAGGTTATTATTTGATAGAGATGAGCAATAGGCATCAACGAATCATATCATGTGGTACTCCATTGGATTCACATGGAAAGATAACTTAAGGATATGCTTTTCCAATCATGCATTTTGATATTTTAATCATATAGATTGTTAATGATCTCTCCGTTTGAATGGGAGAAAAATTCTCTAATGGACTTGAAAAAAATACAAAATGTTAGTCAAAAGTTATATAGAGTATGTTTGTATGTTAGGTTTACTTTTTTGCAAGTTGTTTAATTATGGATGTCTGTGTTAGTTTAATCAATAATTAAGCACCCCTATATTATTTATTTAATTTTGTCTGCAGGTGGGTCTATTGAATGTTGATGGGTTCTATAATTCATTGTTGTCTTTCATCGACAAGGCCGTTGATGAGGGCTTCATATCCCCTACTGCACGTCGTATTATCATTTCTGCACCAACTGCCGAACAACTGGTCAGGCAACTTGAGGTAAGCGCTACATACTTTATTCTTATATAGATAAAAATTACATTAAAAGGGTTGGCATAAAAGTGCAAAAAGGTTAATCCTTTTGGAAGATTCAAAGTTAAAGATTTATTTAAGAAATTTATATTATTTGTGTGCTTTAATTACCATTCATTCCCATTTCTTTGGGAAAAGGAGTGGTGCCCGTTGAACAGCTGAAATTGACTTGCTAATACATGGTTGCCTGTAGATATTTTTTTATTTTTGGGAATTGAACATTATATCTTTTTTGTAAATAATACTAATTTTTTAATGTTTCGGTGTATGACAGGAATACGTACCTGAATACGACGAAATTACATCAAAGTTGGTGTGGGAGGAAGTTGATAGGATAAGTTATGTACCTGGATCAGGAATTGCAACCTCGTAGCAATGGATGGTCCGATTTTGAAGGTTTTTTTATTTTTTTTTTTGCCATACTCAGTAAATACTTTTTATATACGGTATAGAATACCGTAGATGTGGAACACACGAAGTACTTAGTGGGGGAAGGGTTTCTTTTTGGAAGTGGGCCAACCTGCCCAATGTCTCCTTTTTGGCCTTTTGTGAAGACTGAGGAAGACAAAAAAAAAGAATCAGAAGGAAATTCAAATTCAAAGCTTTTTTTCCATTGGTGTGGTGTTTATCTAAAGAGGATTTTTGCCATAGCAAGAACAAAAACGACAACACCGTTTTGTACATAGTCAAACCTGCCCAGCCAGGCGCCATTTGAATGATGCAATGGGTGAAGTCGAAAATTGGTAGCTAACCGCTAAAAAAATATGAACTGGGAAAAATTAATATTCTTTTATATTATATAAATATTTATTGTTTGGATCATCCCTGCAATTTATTATTTTCTTTGCTAGATGTGGTATCCTCATGTAATGCAACAAAGACCACATTTAAGCCTTTTTTAATAATATTAAAGATTTTTGTAGTAAAAACTAAAATTTTCTAAAAATTTAAAAAAAAAAAAAATTGCTCTATAAGTGTAAAACAAATCAGTAAAATTAATTTGTAATTTAAAAATTTTCAACTTTTATATATTATGTTCAGTGTGACTTTTTATTAATTTTTAGGTTGATATTAATTAGTTTCTAATCAATTTTATTTATTAAAATAAAATTTCAATAGCTCAATGCATCAAGATTCATTTTTTCCATTCATGCAAGCATGACATTAGAAATCTAGTTTCGAAGTCGGTGGAGCTAGAAGAATTTGAGAACTTAACCCTTCATTTGGGAGGGAGAAAAATAACGAGAAAAGTAAAATAAGAGTTAAAAATAGAGGAGCAAAAATATTTTTTCTTGTTTGAGAAAAAAAGAAAAATAAGGAAGAAAAATAAAGATTATTTTATCTCTTTTATTTTCTCTTTAAAATAGAGAAAATAAAAAAGATTGAAAGAATTTTATAAAATTATAATTATATTCATAACTTTTTTGTTTTCTCTAATTTATTTTAATAACTTTGGCCTTGCATTACCAAAAATAATTATTAAGTTTGCTTCAAAAAATTTTGGAAGTTGTAACATAACGCCAAAGAAATTGGAACGTTAAATATTATTTTAAACTCACAAAAGTCATATATAGTCTTGAACTTGAGTTGAGGCCATATTTCTATAAACGTTAGATATGTTATTGTTTACTGTTGATTAGTTTTAAATCATGGTGGGTTATCAATATTGTTCTATGAGACTTTGGATCTCTTTTAATAGTAATCGTTCTTTGAACATTATATACAATTGAATGTGCACAGAATCCAATTCCAACTCCAAGATTTTCTTGCCAATACAACAACCAAGAAGACTTAATTTTTGCGTATAGATTTGTTTCTTTTTAATTGCCTGAATGGGGATTTGATTAAGTACATATAGACAAGTTTGCGTTATTATTACGTGAAGGGTTTTCATGGGTAGCATGCACATGTATATAATTTATAGGTTTGCGCTAAAATAATGATTTTTTATAGAATAATTTAATTTATATATTTTTTTCAAAATAATAAAAGATTTTAATTCATAAATAATTATACATTATTTATAAAAAAAAAAAAATTATGATCTAAACTAACAATAATCGATTTTCAATACTACTAATAACTGCACATTAGTTCAACTTTAAAATTATGATTTTATTTTTACTATGAATTTTTTTCGACAACTATACATTTTTATCAATTATGGATATCCTTACTAAATATGATTATTTTAGCCAAACACCAAATAGCAATCTATGTGTGTTTGTGTATTCTTGATTCATTAGACTGTTTCAATCCTACTAATCAATCATCAAATAACCATAATAAAATACACCAAGTATGAATATGATTGGTTTAGTATAGACGTATTATATAATTGCAAATTATCAGTTGAAAAGTTCGTTTGATGTTTATTAATAATGGAGACAAATGTTTCATACATTAAACTTATATCATTTTAGAACTTGTGGAATTATTATATTGTATTTTTTTATATACATACCGTGTAGATAAATTTTATGTTCATCCACATTTTTGTCCGGATATGATGCAGCCTAAGTAACTATACAGCAAAAATATTAAATTAGAATTGCATTTATTTTATCAGAAATTGGTTGGAGAAAATCCAGATTTCGTGGAGGATTAGCATATATTAATGAGTTTAGGTAGTGTTTACATGTGAGTCACATGGTGTGTTCGCTTGCTTTACTTGGTTTCACAAGTATAAGCTAAGCCAAATGCAACCAGCGTAAGATCGGTAGCGCCCAGGTCAAACTTTATCTTGGTCAACAAATCGAACGCTTTTGATTTTGTGACTTGACAATCTGCCACCCTCTTTTTTCTTTTCTTTTTTTTTTTTTTAAAAAAAGACACATTTGATTAGTGTAGCTCTCCTACCACGCTGGACAAAAAATAATTTCATATATAGAAATTAAAATGACAAGAGTATTACTATTATTATTATTATTTTGATTTACCTTGTAAAGAATATTTAGATTTTGTTTTCTTCAGCTTTTTTTCTAAAGCTGGTATAAATAAATTAATCTACACTGATCATAATAAATTTATGAAAAATAACATTGTTATAGCTTCTCAGGCAATTCATGTATTATCATTTAATACCTAGTTATATATAAGTTTTGAAATTGCATTTTCAAAATGGAGGTTCATTTTTAAATTTTTTGGTAAACATGAAATGTTTCTAAGTTATTATTATTATTATTATTATTTTGTTCTAGTGCTATTTTAAGTGAGATGTTGGAATACAAGGAAATAATAATAATTGATAATTTAAATTGAAACATGACCAAGACCAGCCCGTATTTCCTGGTCTATGTGATAGCTGGGCCTAAAGAATCTCATACTCCTTAGGCATGCATGGGCCTATTCACAGTTTATTTTACACCGTCCTACAATTCCTATTCGGATGATTTTCATTACAAAATATTAGTCATTTACATCAACCTATAGTGCTAATACTATTTACCCTTTCCCTTACACTAACAATAATAGGAAAGCACAATTAGAAAAAAGCAACTAACACTACTAATACTACTAACTTCCGTCTCTCCCTCATCTTAACATAGCATTAACATGTCCATTTCATCCTCCTGATCTTCAAATCGAAAAACACAATTATAGTGACACATGTAAGTTTTAACATCCTTTTCTTAACTTTTTTTTTTTTAGTCCAACTCTTTCACCTTTCGGAGCCAGTCTATAATCAAATTCTTTGCGAGTTCTGGCATTTGAGGGTCGAACCAAAGGAAAAAATTATAAGCTTCTCTTCTCTATTTTAAATCCCCAAATTATATCACTAAATCATTGTCAATAAATACTTACCCCATATTTAGTGCAGCCAAAAAACCTTCTTCTTAGATTTATGTCAGTCTAGGAACACCTCATAGTAGTAGCCTCTCGACAATGACACAAAGGAATTCCTATGTTTGCTACTTTTATTATTTGAAAATTACTCAAAAAAATTATGAGAATTTAACAAACAAATCAAAAAGAAGAGATAAGTGGTTTCAATTTCACTATTGCCCATTCCGATTTGTCCAATTTTATAGCCATTTAAAACCTTAACAACTATATCTCCATATCGAGAGAAATTAAGAGAGAGGAGAAAATGACCGTTATACAATTTTTTATTTTAAAATGAGTTTTATGTCTTATTTAGTAGGTTTACGTGCACACCATCGTGTTATTTCAACACGTTGTACTGACTGTGCATGCAAGGATTTAATTAACTAAAAATAATAGGTTAATGGTTAAATTAGTTACTCGTGAAATTGAGGGGTCACATTGACCAATCACAAAAAATTCAAAGGCAGCTTATGGGTTTGACCTACAATTTTCATCAATACGATCAATAAAATTTAGAGTAAAAATTCATCATTTTAACACAATTTGTATGTATTTTTTGAATGCAACTAATATTACTTGTTTTTACAAACACAATATCACCATCGAATGAAATATATTTTTTTTTATCAATGTGTCAAATGTAGTTAAAATTAATTGTCTGTTACAAACGCAATATCACCAACGAATAAAATGTGTTTTTTATCGATATATCAAACGTAGTTAGAATGTTGTATATAATCATGTGATCAATATGACTAATGAAATTCAGAGGCAAAACTCTTTTTTTTTTTTTACAAAAGTTATATATATTTCTTGAAAACAGTGGAATTACTTATTTGCTATTAATTGTACTTATTATTCTTTATTAATGAAAAACTCTTTTTATTTCAAAAAAATAAAAATTTAATTGTACTAAATTAAATTAAACCACATCAAATAAAATTGAAATTTCAATCAAATCAAACCAAAATTTGAAATATACAAACTAAAATAGAACTAAAGTTTATAATTATCAAACCAAAATCGAATAAAAAATTATAAATATCAGTTTTGAAAATTTTCAAACAACCGATATAAAATCAATTTTGATTATCCCTACTATAAATATTAATATTTATCAATAGGAAGGAAAAAAAAATAGAAATTGTCATATTGTTGTTTTTTTAAAGAAAGAATGTTTTACCCTTGCATTAATATTAAGATTATAATAAGAAAAAAGATGAGTCTAAACCACACAACCTGCCGAAAAAACAACTAATTGTGCTGTAATCCATGGCATTACATTGGCTTTTAACATTGCTGAATAACAGTTCAAACGCAGGCAAACAGAAATTAGAACAAAGCAAAAACTATTTGGTTTGCGGCATCAATCGATTCACAAAAAGAAAAAAAAAAAAAAATGAAGCAAGTTCTCCATCACAATTCAGAAACTGCACTTCAAAACTAACATGCCTAAAGAGACATTACATGAAAAACACCAAAAATTGACTACATTACTCTATCCGAAATAGATATGAAATTTTGGTTTTTCAGTCCCCTCTATATTGCTGCAAAGTACTCTTTGCTCCCCTTTGGATCTGGCTTCATGGACCTATCTCCAGGCTTCCAGCCAGCAGGGCAAACTTCATCTGGATTTTCTTGCACATACTGCAAAGCCTGGTTCAAGTATAAAACAAAAAAAAGAACCAAATTAGATTATAACAGAAATATCAGGCTAGTACTTCTACGACTCTAAACAATGTCGAACTTGATATAAAAGATCTCAGTTCTAATTAATCTTTGTCCTATCATTGTGAATCATAATCACCTGAAGTGTTCTCAATGTTTCATCAACACTACGCCCAATAGCGAGATTGTTGATGGTAGAGTGTTGGATAACTCCCTCCTTGTCAATAATGAAAAGCCCCCTCAAAGCAATTCCCTGATGTTAAAAAGTATGAAAATAGATGTTACAAGCATAATGCAGATATCAGTGATGACAGCAATGATTCAATGACAGAACATCAATCCCAACATATTAACATTTGAAATTGGTATGGTGCTGAAATATATGTATGCATAAGCATAACCAAAAATGGAAAGTGTGTTTATTGCATCTGCACTTACAAAATTGTCAAAATAACTAGGAAGAAAACAGAAAGGAAAAAAGAAAAGCACTTTTACGATGAGATTGGACAAAAACAAGAATATGTTATACCTGATCAGGGATTAACACCCCATAAGATTTTGAAATTGATTTAGTGACATCAGATATCAAGGGATACGCCAAATCTCCAAGACCACCAGACTTTCTATCAGTTTGAACCCATGCGAGGTGGGAGAACTACATAGAGCATCAAGATCAAGAAGCAATTTCATAATTCAAGCTAACAGCATTATAAGCTGAAAAATATAATGGGTCTTAAAGCTACAATAACAATTGAAAAATGTATACAAAACATAGCAGCAGTGCAGCAATGACAACCTCGCAACTGAATCCAGCTCAGAAATTTCATGGAAAAATAACTTTTTTAAACACAATGTATGGAGATATGACCTAAATAAATAGAGTTTTCATGTTAAGTGCCATTTATTAGCTTCTTTTTTCAATTAAGCGCCTTTCTTTTCTCCATTTTGATATTCACTATAGCTGATCATTTCAACAAAACAAAAATTAAAGATCATATTTTGGAAATGAATTCAAATATTAAAACATCACTAACAAGGTACTGAAGCTAAGATGAATAAATGTCGGAAAAGAGAAATATAAAAAATACACAAATGTCTTCATTGGCTGCAATGCACATAAAATTCTATATATACACATGAGGGCACATGCACAAATGTTCCCCCCCTTTTTTTTTTCTGTTTCGCTGGAACCATATTCTAATTAGATTGTCTATAGAGTCATATAATCAAGGAGATTGCTCAACAGAAACAAACACAAATAAATTAATGAATCAGGTAAAACAAAAGCGAACATACAAAAACCCCTATAACTGAAAGATGGCATTGCAAAAACCCTCACAATTATCTTTCTTCTTTGTAGGGAACTTACCACACTGTCAACTGAAACACCCAATACTTCAGTGTTTAGCTTCTCAAACTCACCATAGCGATCACTGAAAGCGGTAATCTCTGCAATGAAAGTACAAGAAAGGACAAAATGACAATTAGCTTCTGATGTCACCTAAACTTCTTATTAACAATTTAGTTTAATAATGTCAAACAGACCTGTGGGGCAAACAAATGTGAAGTCCAATGGGTAGAAGAAAAGAATCACATATTTCTTCCCAATATATTCTGAGAGTTTAACCTGAAACAACAACAAAACATTCAAATCATAATAAAAATATACAACACACAATGGAGGCCACACGGTAGGTGATACAAACAAAACCCATCTAATAGCAGTTTGCACAATGTAGCTTACATGAAATATCACATACAATCAAGAATGAAAAGATTATCATTCCTAACAAATTGACAAACAAAGAAGTAATAGTAAAAAAAAAAAAAAAACATGGAGTACCAATGGCAGAATTCACAGTAAGCCTATTATTCAACATTTTCCAAGAAATGGCTGGTCCCTTATACTACACTCATATCGCTAACAATGGAAATTTTGAGACATCGAAAGCAGCAAATAGTTAGTAGTTAGGATAAGTAATTTAAGCCCCAAATTTCTCTACATTCACAACACTCTAGGTCTATACTTCCATTAAATTGCATAAGTTTATATAGAGTTCTCATCTTCTGTAAATCCGATAAGTCTATTTGCAGCAAAAACCTTATACGACTTTAGATCGATAGTTTACATTGTAAAAACAATTAACAGTAAGACGGATGATACAAAGCATTGTCGTCACCAAAGAAGTTACCTTAATGAACTCCTGATCGAAAACTGCCTCCGCCTCGAAATCCGGTGCCTTATTTCCAACAAGCGGAAGTTCACTCTAAAAAACCACAAAGAAACTACATTACATAGTTTTCTTACCAAATGTAGCTACCACCATATTTATTCAAATCAATAAAAATCTTTCGGTCTAAAAAGTCAAGAAATCGAAACATATTGACTTACGCTAGCCTTTACAACGAAACTCTTGTTGGAATGAGAGCTGCGATTGAAGGAGATGGAACGGGGAGGGCGTGATTGGAGGGACTTGCGCTGACCGAAGAAGGAAGTAGGAGGAAGAGTTAGGGTTTCTGATGGTCTAGCGATAGGAGAAGCCATGGATTTGGCAACGGCGGCGGCGCAGACTAGACCCTTGGCTGACGTGGCGGAGCAGGCCATTTCTCTCTCGTTAGAGTTACTACTACGCTCCACACTTCAAAAATCTAAGGCAGAGAAGGGGAAGGTGGAGATAATATAATATCCAAGAGGAGAGGACAGATGAAGTCTCGGCGTTGATGGGTTCGGTGTTTTAGACAGCCCGGCCCGTAGGGAATAAGTTTTTGTCGTTTTTGCTAATTACTCCCAGCCCTTGTGCTGCGACATAATTTAGGCTTCTTCGTCTTAAGAAAAATAATTTATTTATAAAAATTGTTTTATTGCTCACAAGAGACCACCATCAACTGACAAGAATAAGTTATGAGTATCCATTAAAAATGATTAGTAATAATAAATATATTAATAGATATATTTTTATATGATTTATTTTTTATTTAAATGAGTTTGATATCAAAATTTGAAAAATATTTTTATTTTTTTGAAGGGAGAAGTCACTTTCCTTCAAAATACTTATTTTTTCTTTGATTAAGAAATTGCTTTTTATTGACTAATTTTACTGAATATATTAAATATCTGAAAATGTAAAAAATATTTTATGTGAAATAAACAGAACCATCTTTATTTATTTTGTTCATCTATTATACTAAATTATTTTGTAATTTTGACTACGTTATATTATAAAATTTTTCTATTCAATTTTGATATAATTTTCAATTAGTTAAAATAAAAAAATGGTCAAATACTTTAAAATAATTATAAAATATCATAATTAATTTTTATTAAAAAAACTAATATATTAAACTTCCTCATTTTTGCTTATAATAATTCGTCCAAATCATGTCTCTACTATCATCTTCCTTTTTTGCAACTATTGCTGTCATCACCATCGTTTTCTTTTTCTTACAACCACAAGTTATTATCATCTTTTATGTAGTTACTATGATAAGTTAACAGCTTTAATTAGTTACTAATGGTACTTAATTGGTTACAAATAGTGTTTTATTACAACTAGTTTGATACAACCACTAGAAATAGCAACTTCCCCATTTTATATAGTTGATCAAATTAACACCACTTCTTTCATTAGCTTTTTCTTCTTTAAGCTTGGAAAGTTACTTCCATTTTAGCTTACTTTTTAAGCTCAATCATGGTATTAGAGTAGTAAATCATATCCATTTTAGTGTTTGATTTGTTGATTACTTAAATTTTAGTTTGTCATACTGCCATTGAAGCTTGTTTATAATTGTACTACTCTTTATTTCGAGTTAACATGAAACAAGACAACTCTATTAGAGTTAGGGTTTTTTATGGAAGAAATAGAGCTTTTTCTCTTGCTAATGGAGATCCTCTTCATCTTTTATCATTTGATCATCCAAGTATGATACTTGTAACTGCGCCTTTAATTAGAAACAATTATTGTTCATGGAGCAGAGCATTAGGTGCTAAATTCAAACTAAGGTTTATTGATTGTAAAATTGTTATTCTAGAATAGGTGTGATTATATATGATCACCTCTTTGATTTTAAATGTTATTTTCAAAAAGTTAGTAGTTTTAATGTGAAATAAAATATAAGAAAGATTTGAAAAAAAAATAATGTTTCTATGATCTATCAAATTTAAATGAAAATAGTATTAATTTGTCATTACATTATGCATAATTTAAGAAATTGTAACAAAATTAATTATCGATATGACCAACATAAATACATTGATACAATTTTTTATAGTATTACATTATGGTTGAGATTAAGTGAGGAATCAAATTCTATTACATAATTTATCGCCTTCTATGAATAAGGCTTACTCAATGGTTCTCAAAGTTGGATTATAAAGGAATATCTTAAAGATATTGCATTTGTCACAAAGGCTTATGATGTCCTTAATATTTATATATAGTTTTCATACCTTTAATCTTTAATTTTATAATCTTTTTATTTTCATATTTATTAGTTTTAAGTTATTTTAATATTTTGATTAGGTTTTGAATAAAATAAAGAAAAATAAGTTAAATTCAGAATTTTAGTTGTATATGAGTAAACTTCCAACTCAAAATTGTATTAATTGAGCTTGATAAAAAAAAATTATGCAACAAATATTTATGAAATCCTATGAATCTAATTTCCTATGTTTTAAAATGTTCATAAATTAGGATTTTTTAAAAGAAGTTATGACCGTTCCAAGTAAAGAAATATCAGTTTTAAGGTCCATATAGAATAAAATAGGATCAAGGAATTATTATAATTTTATTTGGATTTATATTCCATTCTTCAAGAGGACTTAATTGAAACTATGTGGAAAGTTTTCTTATCATCCTAAGGTTATTTTAATTTCTAAAAATGATACTAATATTTTTCTATAATATGACAACTCTGAATAGGAAGTTTTGAATATATATTCCAAATTATCTTTCAATTACTAAACAAAAAGAATCGTGAGTTGTTTTCCTATTCTAAATAAATAGAATTGAAAGCAAGGGAGAAGGCATCATTTGCAACATGAAAAGCAACTAACATAGCAACAACTTGAAGGAAAAAGAGGATTTTTATTGGTTGGATTGCTGTTTTGGATTTGATCTCACGAAAATAAGATTTTTCTTTCTCCCCTTATTATTATTATTTTTTAAACTTGTAACCATGTTTCATGATAATTTTGAGAGTTTAATTTTTATGATGATGAACTAATTTTCTTGACTATGATATTGATGTACTTTAATCTTGATTAATCAATTTAAATGATTTAATTTTCTTTATTCATGCAAATGTTTACTATTGTACTTAATAATATCAAAATATTTAATCACTATTTGATTGATAATTTATTATATGTTGAGTTCTTAAAGAGAATATTTATAATTTGAAATAGATAGTAAACACTATAAGAAAATAATTATATTTGAAAAATTACTAATTTGATTTGTGTGGTTGTTAAAGAATAAATCAAAGATTTTAAAGAGTTGTTGGATGAATTAATTATCACCTTGTTATAAGTCAAATAATTTGCATTTAGCGATATTCTTGATATAGACTTCGAAAGAGAATATCACATAATTTAAGGTTATTCAACCATTTCATTATAATTAAATGCCAATTAATAATTATTAAAATTAAATAGAATAGATTAATTGAAGCTAATTAGCTTAGTATTTTATCATCTTTGGTTTATTTTATTTTATTAAATTTATATTTGCTATTTTAAGCAATTAGTTTCTTAATTTAGTTATATTTGCTATTTTAAGTAATTAGTTTCTTAATTTAGTCATGAATATCACTTTTTCAATTAGTTTAAATGATAATAGGGTTGATATAATTTTGTTAGTAAATAAAGAATTTTTACGAGAACGATACTCTATTCATTATTTTATTACTTGAGCGATTCATACACTTGCGGATTTTTTCTATCATGTTATTCTAATATCAGGATAACTAAATGTTATTCAACTAAGACACTATTATCATTGTAACAAGGATGGTCGCATAAGGGATAAATGTTTGTTGTTGAATAATTTTGCAGATTAGCATAATAAGCGCACACTGAAGGGAAGAATTATGATCAAAGAAATGACTCAAACTACACCTCAAATAAACTAAAAACACCACTAAAGGGATTAATTGATTGCTCCTAAAAAAGCTAAATATGAAGAATAGGGCTCTGTAATAACTAAGACTATGCATCCAAATATGTTGAAGCTCTTTAATGGCATTACACATGCATTGGTCTATAATCCTAATTTGAGAATTTTGTTAGTAAATTCATTTTGTTAATGTTTGCTTTGCAACTTGTCTAAATAAATAGAATTGAACTCCCAAGGATGTCAAAGTAACAAATACTTGGAAAAAATATAGTCGATCCATAAAAAAATTTGGGTTATTTTATCTAAAGTATCAATAATCTTTTAGGTTTGATTAAGAACACGTGTTTTAGTCATTAAGGATGAATGAATGATTAAGGTGATTAAATGATACAATTAAAATATGCTAAGATTTAAAGTTCCACTATTGGTATTCAATAAAGAGATACTGAATTCTTTATTACTCAATTGGAATCCACATACAAAGTAGTTTTAATGGTACATTATAATAATTAAGTTTAATTTAATTCATATATGCAATTATATTAAATTAAACCATAAGAATTACATCTCTCTTATATTAAATGGGTTCTTGCATTTATTATACCAATCAATAAATATAGATCAAGAATCCTAAACTAAAGGTGATAGTATAATCATATGATATCTAGATAAATTTAAACATTTATATTAATTTTTGTTACAATAAATCAAGACTCCTACAATATAAAAGAAAAATAAAATTAACTTGAATTAAATTAAATTAAAATAATAAAGCATATAAAAACGTAAAAACTAATTATAAACTTTAAAATCAAAGTAATAATTTAAATATAATTTTATAATACATACCAATAGCTTCACTTTTCACTTTAGCATGATGTAGTTTAATTATTTATATGAAAGTGAAAAACAAAAATACATTAAAATATTACAATTTTCTCCAGCACTTTATTCTCTCTCTCACATTGTCCCATATGCCTATTTCTACAAGAAATCGCCTGTTATTTATAGGCATTAAAGATTGCAAAAATCTTAAGTAATGGTAGGTTATCCTCGACTAATCGGCCTCCAACTCTGGTAGGACTCTCTCTCTATTTTATCATCTATGATGTTTGATTTAGCTATTTGTTCATCTTTCAAAGTTGTCGGGGGAACCTTTTTAGTTACTCTTGGTTCAGGTAATGCTGAGGTTGGACCTAAATGCAAATGGGTTTGAACTATTTTTATTTTTCGACCTCTAAACATCTGAATTTCAAAATCTTATAAAGATAAATGTTTTATAAAGAGGTTGATTGGTGGTAACCACTTAAAATTGTAATTGTAATTGTAATTGTAATGTTGAAATTGATTTAAATTTGAAATGTCAATTGCTAGTTATTCTAATAATTATTTCATTTTGAAAAAAAAAAAGGTGGGGAAGAAAAACTTTATTTGAGAATAAAGAAATTTTAGTCAATTTAGATAATTTAATAAGACGAATCAAAAGATGAATGATTTAATTAATAGTGTCAAAATTGAGAATTATTTTAGCGTAATATATAAAATAAATAATAATTACCTATATCAAAACACAAGGAGTTAGAGTAACTAATCCTTTTTTTTTTAAAATAAAGATTGAACAAGCTGAGCTTATTTATTAATAAATTACTCTCTCTATTCTAAAATAAATATCATTTTAGAGATAAATTTTTACTTCATAATACTTGACGTTTTACAATTATCAATAAATATTAATTAATTTTTCAACTTTACCTTTTCTCTCTTTTATATTAATTATTTTTTAGAGTGTATAATAATTTATAAAAATAATTAATTGATAATAACATAATATTTTTTATATGCAACAATACCTATTCAATATAATTTTTAATATATATGCAAAAATTTTAAACGACATCTATTAAGAAATAAAAGGAGTATCATTCTTGTTCACTTTCCAATATTTATACATAGACATATATTAAGAAATAGAAAGAGTATCATTCTTATTCACTTTTCAATATTTATATAGAGAGAGAGAAGAGCCAATGCATGAGATAGAAAAAAAAAATTATCTTATTACATCGATAGAACTACAATGGGATATTCTCAATACAAAAGGCAACACGACGACAATTATTGAATGCTTAAGAGGTAAACTCGTATGCAACTCTGTTGCAGTTTCTGGGTATCCATCGAATGGACATCTTCCTAAAGGTAGCAAGCAAGAACTTGATATCAATGACCAAAACAGTAGAAATGCACCTTACTACTAGACAATCAGAATTGAACTATAGATTAGGTAAGCCAAAACTCAAGGCTTGTAGCTCAGCAACGAAAAGAGATTATAATTTCTAGTATTTATGTAACTCAGACTATAGATTGTTGCCTCTTTAAATTATAATTTAGTATTTATGTATAATTTTACTATTACCCAAATATTTTTAAAAATAATTATAATAATTTAATTTGTCAAAGATGAAGAAAATGAATTTTTCATTTTTACATAATGAAAATTTTTTTTAGTATTATCAGAAATGAAAAGAGATCAATATTATTATAATAGTGACTACTATATAATAACGATACTTTAATACTTAATATAAAACAAGCAGAGTCCTCTCAAGTGCTTGTCATGTGACACTCTTTTAGAAAATACTTGTTAAAAATTGATCGTGTGACACTCTTTTAAGAGAGTTTGTCATATAAAATTTATTAAAAATTTTATACAAGTATTAATTATTTATATTTATTTTTATTTTAACATTCATTAGATTCATTTAGCGTTATTATGTACCTATAAAAATAATAAATGTGAATTTGATTATTTAATAATATATTAAATATTCATAATTATAATTTATTTAAATAGTAATGCATTTAAGTAAATTTATTATGTTTCTTAAAATTATAATAAATTAATTTATGTAACATTATTATTACTTTAAATTACAATTTATGTTATATACAAATTTACTATTATTCAAATGTTTAAAAAATAATAATGATAATTTAATTTGTCAGATACTAAATAAATGAAGTGTTCACTTTTACATAATAGAAATTGTGTTAATATTATTCAAAACAGAAAGAGATTCAATATTATTATAGTAAAAAATTTTTAATTAGAAATCTAATGAAAATAAACCAAAAGCATTGATCAATTTATGAAATATGTTTTTATTACTCAATACTGAGATAATAATATGTGTATTGCAAAAAAAAAAAATCAATAATGATCCCTTATTGAGAATTTAAATTTAGATAAAAACAAAAGGAGAATCAAAGTAAAGGATATCATGAGATATTAAGCTTATAAACTAAAGTTTTAACAATACTGAGATGATTTTTCTTTGATAAAAAAGTTACACATTTAACTTTTTAAATATGTAAATTTAAAAATAACTTTAATATTATTATTTATTATTATTTTATATTTTTTAAAATTTTAATATAGACAAATTACATTTATATCATTTTAAAGGAAGTATAAAAATTTAATTCTGAAAACTCTAATGGTAACATAAGTTAATAATTTCTATGATTTCATAATAAAAATTTTAAGAAATAAAAATATTTTTTTAATTTTCTTTATTAAAAACAACGTTTGATAAAAAAAATCATACCAATTAATGACTAATTATATTTATATAAGAATATAACAAGTAAATTATGTGATACAAAAAAATCTATAACAGATAAATTATTTGATACATAAAAATCTATCAACTTATAATATAGCCATATAATTTATTTCATGATTTCAATTAGATCAACATTTTATATTATTTTTTCTGCTGTCAAATAATAAAATAGATATATTTAATTAAAAATACAAATATAATATTTAAAATATTAAATAAAATAGTACAAAGCACGAACATTAATGCTAATATAAAAATAAAACCATCAAGTCATTTCAAGATCTTGTCACATAGCACTCTTTTAGAAAAAATTTATTAAAAGTTTGCCATGGAAAACTCTCCTAAAATAGTTTTCCATATAAAATTTATTAAAAATTATATTAATTATTTTTATATATTTATTATAGTGTTCATTAAATTCATTCAATATTATTATGTAAGTGAAAAAATAATAAATGTAAATTTAATTATTTAATAATTATAAGGAGATAGAGTTAATCTCCAAGTCTGTTGGTTTGTTTAGCTTAGAGATAATCTTGTTATTAGGCTCTATCCTTTGAGCTAATCTTGTTGTTGTAAAAGCTCTATAAATAGCCTTGTAATACTGTTCATTTCTGCAGTAGTATAATACTGCAAACACAATCTCGTTCAGTAATATATTAAATATTCATAATTATAATTAATTGAAATAATAATGCATGTAAGTAAATTTATAATATATTTATGTTATTTTTTTAAAAATATTATAATAAATTGATTTGTGTAGTATTATTGTTATTCAAACATTTAAAAGATAATTATGACAATTCAATTCATCAGAAACTAAATAAATGAATTTTTTTTACTTTGAAAATTTTATTAGTTTTATTGTAGATGAAAAGACATCAATATTATTATAGTGATAAGTTTTTTTTTTTACTAGAAATCTAAGTAAAAACAAATCAAAATTATAACATACTTTTACTATTAAATACTAAAATAATGTTATGTGTATTCTTTTTTAATTTAAACCTTATAAAATATAATCACTATATAATAATAATACTTTTTGGACAATATAAAAAATGTAATCACTATATACGTAATAATAAATTTTAATATTTAATGTGAAAATAAAATATATAAATTTTTTTATTTATTTAAACCTTATAAAATGTAAGTATTACGTAAAATAGTGCATTAATACTCAATGTGAAAATAAAACATTAATTATTTTTATTCATTTTAAAATTCAATTATATTTATAATATATTTATCAGCATCAACTTTACATAAAACTCAAATTTTTTAAAGATAAATATGGTCACTTATCATGTCTATTTTATAATTTGTGCTTTATAATTTTTTTTATACAATACAATCCATATCAAATATAATATAATTTCTATTCGTTATAATTATTTTTTCTTCCATATTCACAATGGATTATAAGTAATTATTTTTTAATTAAGATGTCATGTAAAAAAGGCAAACAATATGGTCTTATTGAAAATCTAAATTAAGATAAAGATAATTGAAGAATAAAAATGAGGGTATCGCAATTATGAGCATTAACTTTGTAATTTGAAGTTTTAACAATGTTGAGATGATTTATGTTAATGAGAAGGTTACGCATCTATTTTTTACTATGTAAACTATAAATAGATTTAATATTTTTATTTATTATTACTTTTCTATGTTTTTTTTAATTTTAGTGTAGGTAAATTACATTTATTGTTCTAAAGAAAGATATAACAGTTTGATTTCAAGAACTCTTAAAAATTATGTCCTCATAGTTAATATAATTTAATAATTTATTTCTTTAATCTAAGTTCTTAAAAATTTAAGAATAAAAAATATATTTTTAATTTTCTTTATTAAAAATAATATATGATAAAAGAATTGTAACAATTAATCTAAGTTCTTAAAAATTTAAGAATAAAAATTTATATTTTTAATTTTTTTATTAAAAATAATATATGATTAAAGAATCATAGCAATTAAATAATTATTTATATTTATATAACAAAGAAATTATTTTAAAATATTAAATCTACCAACTTATAATATATACATATAATTTATTTAATAATTTCAATTAAATCAATGTTTTGTATAATTTTCTTTTTATTATAAAATAACAAAATAAATATATTTAAATTAAAAATGTAAACAAAATATTTAAAATATTAAATAAAATTGTATGAAGCACGTGCATTAATGCTAGTATTCTTAAAATCTATAGTAGTAATATAAAATCAATTATTAATATTACTAATAATAACACATGAACTTAGCTTCAAAATCATTATTTAGCTTCAAAATCATTATTCTATTTTCATTATGAATCTTATTATCAATTATAAAAATTTCTATTATTATGAGCATGATGCAGATTGAAGTTCATATAAGAGTTAGAACAATATGAGAAATAATGTTTGGCAATATATTATCATACACTACTAAATACTTGATTTCAATAAAAAGAAACAAAACTCTTGTTAATAGCATTCGCTGAATCTAACATCATCAAAACGGACACTATCTTTTCAGTAAAAGGTGTTCGCCCTTGATAAAGGATAGTTTTCTAAAACGAATAATTCTCCCAAATTGAACAAGATATAGCCAAAAAAGATATGCCACATAACCGAACGAAAGCGTTCGAGAAATTCATCAATATAGATAAGAAGCACCAAATGTTTGGGCGCTAAAGGGAGATTATGCAATACACACTTTTTCGCATATTTCAAAATAATGTGAACAAATCCAACAGTTATTACTTTTGGCATATCTGGGAAACATTCAGAAGGTCTAAGACTGTAAATAACTATATTCTCTACATTCAAGGTACATTTTTTGCTAGAGTTTACATTATCACTTACTGCTAAAGTATTCTTTTAATCTCCCCTAAGCTCTCATTCTCAAGCTCCCATAACTAACTTAAGTATTAGAGTAATTGTGGAGAACAATCCTTTAGGCTTACATTTGTTCCCTCTTATTCAGGTCTTTATCCAGCATGGAGATCGAAGGCACCATCACTTGGCACCGTTTGTAGGAACTTTTTTTCACTGTTTCATTATTTGCTTTCCTTAAAGTTCTCACTTTACATTTTTGTATTTATATTTCTAATAAAAAGCAAATCTTTACCTTTGATCCAAAGTGAGTAATTGCCCGACACATAAGAAACAATCTCATTCCTACTCTTCTAGCTTATAAGGAAGAAAATGCATCCTCAGGAGCAACACCTGCCAACACCACACATACCACTATTAATGATGCAACTGCAGTTGCAAATATGGCCCTAACATAGATTGAGGAGACCTTGGCAAGAACCATGCAGACTGTCATAGAAAATTTCAATCAACAAATGGCTAGGGCTCTCAGCGCAAATCTGGCAGCCTTTAACTCACAACAGCCTAGAGAACATAATAGAGAATCATAACCTCAGTTGTTGGACCCATAAGGCTTTAAAACTACACAACAAGCGAACATGGATGAAGTCATAATGAAGACTGACAGAAAAGGGACTAAGACTGTTATTAATGATAAAGCCAATTCTGAGATTGGGTACTTAAAAGCCAAATTGAGCTTTATCAAGAGATACCTAAAGACTTCACCTCTTGTATAGGAAATCATTAAAGAGAGGTTCCCTCCTAAATGGAAACTCTCTACATTACAAATGTACAATGGAACAAGGGATTCACGAACTCATCTAACTACCTTTCACACCACCATACTGCTTAATGACATTTCAGATGCCATCCTCTATAAGGTTTTTCCTACTATACTTATTGAAATAGTATAAAGATGGTATCTTCAACTACCTTTTAGCTCTATTCATTCTTTTAAAGAATTAGAGAATTTTTTTATCAAGGGTTTGCCACTAACATTCCTTGCAAAAGGAAAATAAGTTTTTTAAAGTCTTTCAGGCAAAGGGAGGGTGAAACCCTTAGAGAATATATTAACGAATTCAATAAGAAAGCGATGAAAATTGAGATCATAAATGTGGAAATAACTATAGAGGCCATGAGAAGTGGAACCACATTTGGCAGACTAAAGGACAAGTTATATACGAAGGCCATTAACTCTTACTCTGAACTAATCTCCATAGCTTAAAGATATATTGAACTAGATGAAGGAAAATAATAAGAAAGGAAGAATTGAGAATGGTGAAGTCCAAAAATAGGTCAAGAGAGAAGAACAAATAATTCCACTCATCGAACCCTGCAGAGCTACAATCCTCCCTTCACCTGAACGAAGAGCGGTGCAAACACATAATTCACACTATAAAATGATACCCAAAGTAACATTATTTAATGGATCAAACAAAATGGTACTGACATAAAGTACCCTCGAAGGTTGAATCCTAAAAGGGCGATCAAGAAGGACAAAACTTTTTTTTGCAGATTCCATAAAGACCATAGACATTGATACTAAACAGTGTTGGGATCTAAAGAAAGAGGTTGAGAGATTAATACAAACTGGAGCACTTTGGAAGTTTGTCAAAGATGAGAAAGGAAAAAAGCTAAGAGATAAGGATGTCGAAAAAGGAATAAAAGAATGCCCTAATAAGAGAATAATGAAAGTGCTCAACATGATTATGGGAGGTGATCAACCTAACCTCCTTTCTAGAAAATGTTGAAGTTCAAACATCTTCCCCATCAACACTCAAAAAGAGATAATGCTAGCTATTACATTCGGTCCTAATAATGGAGAACATATAGAAGGCCCTCATAATGGTGTTCTAGTAGTAGAAGGTGTCATAAATGAATATCTTATCGAAAAACACTTAGTGGATAAGGGAAGTGCAACCAATGCACTTATTAAACAAACATATAAGGCAATGAAAGTGTCCTAACGAACCTCAGGAGGATAGGAAAATCCCTTGTTGGATTAGGAGGAAAGCAGTTGTGATCTTTGGGGATAACAAACTGAACAATAGAAATAACTTATCAACAATTCGACATAATGTCAATAACCAATACATTATTTCACATAGTAGATGAATAGTTCCTATATAATAGGATCCTTGGAATGTCATAACTCTCCGAGATAACAGTTGTCCACAACATAAAATGCATAATCCTAAAAAATACCAACACCTAAAGGGGTGGTCACTATTAGAGGGAGCCAAAAATCTGCTAACAAATGGAACCATATAGCTCCTCAACAAAGTGAAGACACATTAGGGACGAGACCTATAGATCCTGAACGAGCAGAATGCTTAAAACTAATTAGTGAGTTGATTGAACTAAAAATTTCAACTGACAAATTAATTAATATGGTGTAGATATGAATCAGTTAGCAACGAAATGACTAACCAATGTCATTTTAGAGAATGGTGAGATGTTTGCCTCTAAACTAGAGGAAATCCTAGGGATCCATCCTTTAATAGCTTGCCACAAGCTAAATGTAGATCTCAAGGCAAAACCTATTAAATAAAAGAAGAGGAGGTTCACCCCAAAAACGCAAAAAGCCATAAAAGAGGAAGTATGCAAACTTTAAAATGTATGTATTATTAGAGTAGTAAAATACCATAATTGGATAGCCAATGTTGTTATGGTCAGGAAACTAAATGGCAAATGAAGTATGTGCATTGACTTCACAGACTTGAACATGGTATGCCTAAAGGATAGCTACCCGCTATCGAACATCAATTAACTAGTAGACTCAACTGCTTATTTTTCTAGGCATAGTTATTTAGATACGACGCAATAATATCGCTAGATACCAATGGATCTAAAAGATGAGGAGAAAATTGCCTTCATCATAGATTAAGGAACCTATTGCTATACAAAGGTGCCCTTCGGGCTGAAACACGTAGGATCAACTTATCAGAGACTCATGAACTTCATGTTCACAGACCAAATCAGTAACAACGTAGAAGTATACGTGGATGATATCATTGTTAAAAGCAAGACTGACGATCCCATGCAGATGATTTGTAGAAAATTTTAGTGTTTTGAACAGATATGACATGAAGCTAAACCTAGAGAAGTGCACCTTGAGAGTGAAAGCTGGGAAGTTTCTAGGGTTCACAATTTCAGAATGAGGTATTAAAGCAAACGCTAAAAAGATTCAAACCATCAACGAGGTTCAAAAGTTGAACTGAAAAATAACAACATTAGGACTATTCATATCTTGCTCAATGAAAAAATGTCTTCTCTTCTATAAAAACCTAAAGAACATAAAACATTTTAAATGGTTAGAGGATTTCCAAATAGTGTCCGAAGAACTCAAAGCGTACCTTACCACCCCACCTTTCTTTAGTCGACTCAAAGTTGAAGAAACACTTTATATGTACCTGACAGCAATATAAGAAACATTAGCCTCAATTCTGGTCTAAGAAGCATATGGCGAACAATATTCAATCTATTACACTAGTAGAGTCCTTCGAGGGGCCAAGATAAGATATCCAAAATTGGAAAAGGTTATTATGGCTTTAGTGACTTTAGCAAGGAAGCTGAGACCTTATTTCCATGTGCATACCATTGTAGTTTGGACATATCAATGACTAAGAAAAGCCCTACAGAGATCAGATACTTCTGGATGATTGGTACACTGGGCACTTTAACTTAGCGTGCACGATATCATGTATGAACTTCAAAAGACCTTGAAGGCTCAATGTTTAGTTGCGTTTGTCATGAAGATGACAAAAGACGAATAGATTGGAACACTGCCAAAAGACATATGGACCCTACATGTAGATAGAACATCGACTGAGCATAGAACAAAAGTAGGAGTCATCCTTCAAAGCCCTAATAAACTTAAAATTATATATGTAATTGCTCTAAAATTCAATGATACAAAAAAGATTATAGAATATGAACTTAGCCCTTAAAGTAAAAGTAAAAGATCTATAAGTGTTCAGTGACTCCGTGTTGATTGCTAACCAAATCATAGAGGATTTTCAAACTAAAGATGATAATGAGGTAAAGTTTCTGAAGTGGTGCCTACATTTATTCAACAAACTCATCCTATAGGGAAGAATATGGAATATTGCTTGGATTCCCAAAAAGGAGAACACAGAGGTAAACAACATCGCCAAAACAGTTGTAGAACAAGGAAAGACGTTTTAGAAATTTTCATTGTGAGAAGAATGGTTCCAACCCATCATAGCTAAATAAGAGATCCTTAGTATAACAACATTAGACAACTGGATGAAGCCAACCATCCAATATTTAGATAAGGGAGAACTGCCTAAAGACAAAACAAACGTTGTTAAGATATAAAAGAGTTCAACAAAGTATTCATATTAAGATGGAATGTTATATCGAACATCAGCCACACATCCTTAGACAAAATGTATTTCAAAGGATGAAGGTAACTACATTCTCAAAGAAATACAAGAAGGAATTTATGGCATTTATAAAGGTTACTTACTATAGCTCGTAAAGCCTTACTCTAAGGCTTTACTGGCCACCATCAGGAAAGATGCATAATAATTAGTGTAATCTTGTGAAATATGTCAGAAACATGATAGAATCTCTAAAGTCTCAACAATCCAGCAGACCAACATCATTAGCTTTTAGCCATTCACCATTTAGGGAATGGATGTTCTCGAATCTTTTCCCCAAGCAACATGATAGAGAAAATTCATCATTGTCACCATTAATTGCTTCACTAAATGGATAGAGGTTGAAGCTATAGTCACCATAACACTAAAAAATGTAGAAAATTTCTTTTAGAAGGAAGTCATTTATAGATTCGACATACTCAACACTCTTATCATAGACAATGGCAAACAGTTTGATTGTGATAGTTTCAGACCGTTTTGCAAGAACCTTCACATTAAACTCAAGTTCACTTCAGTAGCCCGTCCTTAGATAAATGGGCAAATAGAGGTCACCAACAGGATGATCTTTAACGAATTAAAGAAAAGACTCAACGAAGCTAAAGGACAATAGGTTGAATAACTAACCCATGTTCTCTAGATGTATCGAACAACCCCCAAAAGAGCCTGTGGAGAATCATCATTCAACCTAACATATGGAATAGAAGCAGTAGCCCTAGTAAAGATAAGAATGAACAGTCCCAAAGTGCAATGAACAGTCCCAGAGTGCAACACTTTGATCCAAATGCTAATGATGAAGGGGCAAGGTTGAACACAAACTTACTTAAAGAATGTAGAGAACATGCAACCATCCAAGCAGCAGCTTACAAGTCAAACTACATATCACAACAAGAGGGTTCACCAAAGATTCTTTCAAAAAGGAGATCTTATACTTAGAAAAATATAAATAAGTAAAGGAGATATTAGGGTAAGAAAACTTGAGGCTAACTAGGAAGGACCATACTTAGTCCAAAACATAATAGGAAATGAAGCCTATCAATTAGCCATACTAAGGGGGACAATCAATCCCAAGATTTTAAAATATAGACAATCTTCGTAAGTATTATCAATAAAAGAGATATTTCAGTATATAATATGCACAAAGGGTTCGATCCCCTCTAAAAAGCCATATTATTTTTTATTTTAACAAGTGCATGTGTTCAGTTCATCCAAAAAATCATAAAACTGTGTTAATCATAAGGTTTGGCAAACCTTGAAGGTCGTAAACAAAACATGTGGATCTGACTCTCCTAAAAAAGCCATATTATTCTTTATTTTAACAAGTTCTTGGGTTCAATTCACCCAAAAAACTATGAAAAGTAAAAGGTTTAACTAAGCTTTTGACTCTCCCTTAAAAGTCATACAATTTTTTGCTAAGTATTAGGTGTAATGCTCATAGAGGAGGATCGCCTAACTTGTGAATGTTAAATGATTCTTAGTTTTTCATCTTCTTCAAAGATAAAGTGTGAAGAACAAATGGCAAAACCAAAAGCTAAGCTAAAAATTTCTAAGTATGAAATGTCAGTTCTATAGATATTATTAAAGGTTCATCCAAAAGACTATACTCATCTAATATACAAATGTTCATAAAGTGTTCAATCTATAAAACACCTTTAAAAAATTTCAGGTTTTTTTACTTAGTCATTTTAAATTCCAAAAATATTACAAGACAAAGTTCATATTCTTACACCATTCAGTGTTACTTAAAGTTCATATTCTTTTAATTGTTCAACTATCTTTTGCTTTAGATAAAACTGGAAGGATAAAATAAAAAGAACATAGTATATTTATTGCAAAATGATTATTACAAATAGGTAAATAATAGATGATCTAAGGCAAAATTATTTTAAGAGGGAGGAGATTTGCCATAACTACTATCTTTGTAAAGCCTTTGAGTGCAGGGTCTTCGTTAATTAATTTTTCTTTGGTGATAAGAGAACCCTCTAAGTCTACTACTTCATTGGGAGCTTCTGAGATTGGTGTGATGGAAGCTGAAGGAACATGGCTACCTTGAACACCTGTTTCTGGAATGGTGGATGTAGGAACAGGTTTCACCATCCTGAATAAGGATACATCAAGTTCGCTTCAGAAATCGATGTCCCTTCGAATCTTAGAATCACCACCACTTTTAGCATGTGGGTTTTCTCATTAAGTTGGAATTTAACGACAAAATACAAAATGTTGAAAGTTGATTTCCTACCGTCATCTCTTTTGACTTGGGTAGCACAAACTTCATAAATTTTGCCTAAGTCTATATGTTTCATCTTAAATAGATCCTACCTTAGTTGATATCGCTCCAGGACCCTCTTCACAGTCTATCCATAGGTTATTAAGACAAAGGAAATTAAGGATGATGTTTCTACCTCCCTTACCTTGCCCACGACAACAACATTCTCCACACAACTTTGCAAACTCCAAATAACAGAACAAATAATCTTTAGCTAGCTATCCTTCTTCACTAACTGTTTCTCCTTTTATTTTTTTCATAGTTAAGGCCTTCTCCAACTTTGAAGCCTTGAGCTTCTCACCCTTTACCTCTTTGCAATAGTAGAGGTGAAGCCTAACCAATTATGACTTATGCTCTTTTAAGAGCTTTGTTATTGTAGCCTGAGCCACATATTAGGAAACACAACAATCATATACAAGCATAAATAAAATTGAAGACAAAGAAGACAAAAGGTAACAAACACTTACAACAAAAAACTCATTGATGGTTTACCTCATTCTCTAGCTCTCCTTAAGCACCTAAAGGCCTTGAAGAAGATACATAATGTCAGTACACTCATGATCAATAAAAGGAATGCCTAAACACTTTTGACGATTGGGCTGTAGATCGACAAAGTCTAAAAATTTATCACAAATAATGAAGTTTTCGACAGTGCCATTAAGGTTGGTTTCCAGCCACTTCTTAGGGTTCAAACACTTCTCCCCTAAGGCATACAGAGTCTCTATCTTCTCTTCACCCCCTTGCTCATCCTCAGTGATGCTCTCCTCCATAAAGAGATTCTTCCTCTTATTCCCTCTTTTGCCCTTCTCTATAACTTTTCCCTCGCCTTTATTTTTGGAAAGGGCAGGTAAGGTGTCTTATTGATAAGCGCAAAAAGAGGGGTTCATGAATTACAACTGATATTTTGCTTCAAGTGGGGAATTAGGATGTTGTCCATGACAAGTTCGCTTTTGGTGCTCAAAGGAAAAACATCAAAGATGTCTTTCTCAGCATCGAGGTCTAAGCGAACAGTCTTCAACAACTCCATCTCACCTACATCATAGAATATTTAGTAGTTATTAGTAAAGTATAAAAGTGCAAAAGTAGGAGTTAAGTACCTTCAATCTTATTCTTCTTAGGGCCAGGAATGGAGGGTTTAGCTTCCCTCTCAGACCAATCTCTGCCTTCCTATTTCCCAATAAGAAATTTGACAGTTTTGGTTCGATTTCGATCAAATCGATGAACATATTTCTTTCATGAAGGCTAAACCTTCAAGCATTCGTTGACGATCAGGGACAATACATACATTCACTTCATTTTCACTCATGAGGAGAGGAGGGGCAAAAGGTTTATCTACAAATTTCCTAGGAAAATTAACTAAGTCAAGGGAGTGGTACATAAAGAAAAACTTGTCCAACTAATCCTTTAAAGAGGAAGAAGGAAGGAAGAAAACTGCCTTGCACCTTGCATTAGCAGTTAAGGCAAAAAAAGGTTCGTTAGGTCTTCGGTAAAAATGTACAAGTATTGGATATAAGCAACGATAAGGGAAAGATCCTTCACCTGATAGATCTCGCTTAAAGTACATAATCCTAATGGCATTCAGATGAAGTTGGGTTGACAAAATAAAATATAAAATGTGAAAACTTAAGTTCACAAGATGAAGAGCAAAGCAAAATCTTGCATCCAGTTGCTCCTGATACACCACCACGGTTTTCACTTCAATGCGATCTAAAACCTTATACTCAAGTGGATAACATGATAATTGATATTTGCTAGGTATTTGGTGTAGGGTCTGAAAGTGCTCCAGATCCCTAACCCTAATGGATCTTTGGTATTTAGTAAGTTTACCTAGCATTTGCTCAATAGTCTTACCCATAATCCTAAAAGAAAGAGAAATAAAAGAAACGCAAAGAAGTCAAAGACTAAAAGAAATTGCAGAAGGTGAAGTTTTACCTAGCATATGCAGAAGTTGTAAGAAAGTGTTAAAAAGAAGAAGAATGCAAGCAAATATTAGAAAGAGGAAAATTTTGAAGGCAATAGAAATAAAAGAAAAAAAAAGAGAGAATGACTTATATAGAGAAGAAATTACCTCAATAGTTGTGCCTCAAATAAATGCGAAAATTAAGAAACACTCTGGGATTCTTAATCAATATAAAAATTGAAGCGACACAAAAACTGAAAGGACGAGGGAAACAAAAAAAATTGAAATAGCATATGCTACCTCAAACACCACTAGAGCTGAATCAGTTTCGAGCTAGGAGAACTATCTGACGTAAATATAGGAAAATAAGATCCTTCGGGGGGACTAGCGACAACGTTCACCGAACCGAATACCATCAAGATGGACATGTGTCCTTCCAATAAAAGGTGTTCACCCTTGGTAAATGATAGTTCTCTAAAACAAACAATCCACCCAAACTGAATAAGATATAGCCAAAGAAGGTTCATCACATAATCAAACAGAAGTGTTCAGGGAATTTATCAATATAGATAAGAAGCACCAAATGTTTAGGCGCTGAAGGACGATTACGCGGTACACACTTTTTTGACATATCTCTGAATAATTTGGACAAATCCAACAAATATTATTTTTGGCATATCTGGGAAGCATCCAGAAAAGACTAAAACTACAAATAATTATCCTTTCTACATCCAAGGTACTTTTTTTGCTAGGGTTTACATTATTACTTATTGCTCAAATATTCTTTTAATTTCTCCTAAACTCTCATTCTCGAGCTCTTAATTTTCAAATTCTCACAACTAACTTAAATATCAGAGTGATTGTGAAAAATACAATCTCTTGAACTTACATTTGTTTCCTCTTATTTAAGTCATTATTCCACTTAGAGATTGAAGGCACCATCGCTTGTAAAGAGAGACGAAATAATAAATTTCATTTTATTAAAGAAAATAAAAAATAAACAGAAAACTTGATATATGTAGAATATAACAATAAGAAATTCAAAATATCAAAAAAAGAAAAAAATATATTTTTTAAAAAAAAGAGCTGACTTGAGTTTTGGTTTGTAGATCTGCTGGAAATTGCATCTTTGGTGGATAGTAATGTGGATTTGTTAAATTTTGTTACCGGCCCTATTTTGCATCCCAGGTGAAAAAATCAAAAAGGTTCAGTCGTTTTATAACTTGATATAATTCACAGTTCACAAAGTATATATAATAATAAAAAAGACAATCTCCAAACCCTTGAAATCAAATCTATTAAACTCTACCCATTTAC
>CATIWR010331616.1:0-35300 GCA_949677035.1 Omphalea diandra | reverse complement strand
ATCGCAATTATTTTTCAGATACTGAAGCATAGAGTTTGGACATTTTGGTGCATAAAGACACATGGAACACATGTCGTCGGCTAAATTCTAACTCTCTCTCCTTGCGTCATGTACATACATTTGATAGGAACTAGTTATGGTCACTAGTCCTAACATTAGTTAACACATGTATACATTAAATACATATGGGATTATATATGTATGATGAATAAACCTTAATGTGTATGCATTTCTGAACATTAAATGCCATGATTTGCAACTGAATATGATAGTTATAGTTGGTGGTATCAGAGGATTCAAGCACACGCGGGGCAGACGTGCAAATCTCAGATGTTGAGTGCTCTGATAGGTACCAGCTGTAGCCACATTGTGACGTTACAATTTGTGGTACCAAAGCTGATTTACAAATGACAACAATGGATGTCATAGTTATTAGTTTGACAAAGGAATTTAGATGTTACAGATTATTGGTATCAGAGCAAATATGAATACGGTCATTATATTTATTGGTATCAGAGCAATATGAGTACTGTCAAATGAAAATGGTCATTACATTTATCACTTTGGTTATAGTATGGCTATCGTACTAAAGTCCTTAACAAAATGCTTATAAAAGCTTGTCAATCCATAGAAAGAATGCACATCTCCAACACTCTTTGGTATGGGCTACTCCTTAATAGCTTTTATCTTTTCTTCATCGACCTCGATTCCTTGTCCACTTATTATTAAACCTAAAACACAACTTTATTTATACAAAAAGTGCACTTTTTAAGGTTAGCATATAACATTTATTTTCTCAAAACATCAAAAACCAACCTAACATGCCCCAAATGATCATCTAAACATTTAAAACAGACAAAAATGTCATCAAAATATACAACCACACAATTACCAAGATAAGTATAGAAAAAATGGTTCATTAATCAAAGGAAAGTGCTAGGTGCAGTAGTCAAACTAAAAGGCATAACCAACTACTCATATAAATCATATTTTATTTTGAAAGTTATTTTCCACTTATCTCCCTCTCTTATCCTAATTTGATGATTCCCACTTTTAAGATCAATTTTAGAAAATATGCTAGCACTATGCAACTCATCAAACATATCATCAAGTCTAGGAATATGATGTCTATATTTAACAGTTATCTTATTTATTTCCCTATAGTCAATACGCATTCTCCAACTTCCATCCTTTTTAGGCATAAGTAAAATAGGAACAACATAATGACTCATATTGTCCCTTATCAAACCTTTCTCCATTATCTCATCAATTTGCCTTTGAGGCTCCTTTGTCTCCCTGGAATCACTCCTATAAGCCAGTCTATTTGGAATTTAAAAGCCTGGAATAAAGTTGATTTAATGTTCTATCCCACTCAAAGGTGGTAATCCTTCATGCATCTCTTTGGGAAACAAATCATCATAATCCTGCAAAAGAGAAATAAACACATTAGGCGAAGAAACTATTAAGTTTTTAGTTGAAAAACATGTCTACTTGTACAACATCAAAAACATGGGTGTTTCAGCTAAATAGGCTTTCATCGCATCACTTTCTTTTACATAAAAACTTTTTTTCACACCATCTCCTTTTGCATGCACCTCTCATTTCTTTTGTGCGTCCATTCTTATCTCTACTTTTGTATGCACATCTCTTTTATTTTGTACATCCTCTCTCAGCTCTGCTTTTTCCTCTCTTTTCTCACACCCTTTTATGGTTTTCTCATAGCTCTCCTTTTGTTGCACATTTATTTCTTTTTCTTTTATATATGCATGTTCTCTTTCTCTCTCTCTCTCTCTCTCTCTCTCTCTCTCTCTCTCTTATTACTTTTTGATCTTCATAAATTTATTTAAGAGATAAAAAAGAAAGTATAATATATCTCCCATCAAAATCAAATTCATAAGTATTAAGATAACCATCACGCTTAGCCCTTCTATCAAATTTCCATGGATACCCCAAAAGAATATAGCTTGCTTGCATAGGCACCACGTCACACAAGACAAATCCTAGTATTTGCCCATAGAGAAGGAAATTTTAACTTGTTTGGTTACTCTAACTTCACCACAATCATTAAGACATTCCAAGTTATAAGGTTTAGGATGTTTAGTGGTAGGTAAATTCATCTTTTTAATAAGAGAAGTGCCAGTTGTATTAGTATTACTACTTCCATCAATAATTTAAACACAAAGGCTACCATTTATCCTATACCTTGCATGAAAAATACTATCTCTTTGCTCATCATCATCTTTTATTTGGGCATGTATCCTACACCTGGGTTTCATGGTTCATGTTGGCCACTGAAATGCAATAGATAGAATATGAAGGTCTACCACAAGTGTACTTTTGTTGTGGTAGAGTTTGCTATAGTGTTTTAGTTTGCTTGAAGAAGAAGAATCCTCAACAGTCGAAAGAGTAAACTGACAGTAGTGTAGTAGAACAAATGGGGCAATGACATGAGTCCATGGATGAGCACCGCTAGTGAGTACGACTTTGGATTCACATTTAACACTGACAAAGTAGACAAAGAAAGGAAAGTCAAAGAGAATTTCCTATTGCTCAGCAAAATTTGAACATGGAAACTAAGGAGAAATCCAAGGCTTTAACTAAGGAGAGGGAAGATAGGTTGGAGATACTTAAGGAAGGTAAGGAGAGCATAAGAAAGGAAGGAAGTTAAAGTGTAATTATGGAATAAGAACACTAACTTTGGGTTTCAAGGGAAGGTGAAAATGATGAGGCAAATATGCATATAGACCAAGGTGGAGCCCTAGCAACCTTTAAAAAAGGCATAGTGAAGTTTATTTTTAAGAAGGATGGGCCTAGCTTTACTTGCCTAAAATGGTGAACATATGACAATGGTATGGTCCACAAACCCATGATAGTTTTCAGAGCAAAAAAACCCCTTGATTTGGGGAAGAAAAAGGGAAGAGTGGTTTTGAGTGCAAAGTTTTCTAAGGCTGCTTCAGCTGAAGGGGTGATAAGCCTCAAACCAAGAAGAGAATCTGATGGCATCCTGGTGTCTAAGGGGTCATGTGGCCCTCTCAATGATGACATTGTTGATGTTCAGATTATATAAGCTTAATAAGCTTGTTTTACTGTGTTTATACCTTTTTTTTACTTATGTTTATGATGAATTAGATGTCAATTTTATCTCAAACTTATTAAGGGGCGGGGAGTGCTAGATTTTACTTAGTGTTTCGAGATTTGGTTCAGAGGTATTCTCTTTTGTTTATATAATTTTGGCACTAAGAGTTATCGATGCTAAGGTGGACAAGGTGCTTAGGAAGCTACAGTTTAAAAATTCTTTTTCATGAGGAAGCTCAAGGTTTTACATAAGGTATTTGGATTCTATGGGATGATCAAATGGTTGATGTGAGGATTATCAAATCTCAATTTTAGATGGTTCACTTGAGTATAACTTTTGGAGGTGTAGTTTTAGCTTGCACAACTATCTATGAAAGTCCTATTGTGTTGGCTAATGGTTTATTATGGTAAGATATCCATTTCCTACATAGGCATATTCACAAGCCTTGGTCGTTAATAGGGGACTTTAACTCGTACCATACTAATGTAAAGAAAATAGGTAGCAACCATATTCTTATAGGAGTTATCATAGTTTTAGGGAGTGTATGAATGATTGTAAGCTCATAAACCTTAGTTTTCTAGCCCTAAATTTACTTGGGCAGCAACCATATTCCTATGGCAAGCTATCATAATTTCAAAGTGTGTATGAATGATTCCATCTCATAAACCTTGGTTTTTCTAGCCTTAAATTTACTTGGGAACATAGAGGTATGAAGGAGAAATTATATAGGGCTCTTATTTCAAATTCTTAGAGGACTTTATTTCCAAAAGCTATTCTTTGCCACCTCCGCTATATTAAGTCGAATCACTAACCTACCTTGCTCGAGTTTTAGGTATCCCTCCTCCTTTTGTTGATATTAGACCTTTTTATTTATAAGCTAGTTAGCTAACTCACGAAGGTTTTAGGGATTTTGTTAAAGCTTCATGGGTTTAGGGTGGTGACTTTATGGACACAACTAGTTGCTTTATCTAGGCTATGAAAGATTGGAATAAAAAGACGTTTGAAGCAGAAGATCTTTGCCAATATTTTTCATGAGTTTTGTCATTTTAATAGTTTGTAGCGTAAAAGGGATCATTAGTCCTCAGAATATGAGCAGGCTTTACTCCAAGAGGAGATTATTTGATTTCAGAAATCTTAATAAAGGTGATTAAAATTTGGTGATCACAATACCTATTAGTTTCACACGTCAACAGTTGTTAAACGAAAGTTCAATAAAGTGAATCTATAAAATATGGTCAGGATGGCTAGGTGACTAATCCGGATGATGTTAAGAATTGGCTAGAGAGTTTTATATGAGTTTGTATAAAGATGAGGACAGCGTGGTTAGTTGTTGTAACTTACCCAACCACTTCCCAACATTGGATGAGGGAGTTTTCAATGATATGGTTAGCAATATTAATAAGGAGCAAGTTCATCGAGCCATTTTTTACATGGGTCCTTATGAAGTTCCCAGTTTGGATAGGCTCTAACCTATTTTCTATCAAAGCTAATAGGGTGTAGTATGGGATAGTCTTTATTTTATGGTGTGGAATTTCTTGGATACTAAAAGTTTAGATGTTAAACTCAATGAAACTCTTATTGTGTCAATTCCTAAAGTGGCTAACCTTATGTCCATAACCTAGATAACAACTATTAGCTTGTGTGATATGCCCTATAAGGTCATAACCAAGCTCATCATAAATCGCATCAAGCCTTATATAAGTAATATGGTGGATCAAACATAGTGTAATTCCATCCTTGGCCAGTAAATAATGGATAATATAGTTAAGGAGATGGTGACCCATATGAAGTGTTGGAGCCATAAAAAAGGAAAGATGGTTATCAAAATGAGCATAGAAAAGGTTTATGAGATACTTAAATGGAGCTTTATTACCGAGACCTTGAGTGGTGTGCATCTAATGTTATGCCAGAAAATCATGACTTGCATTTCCTTAGCAAGCATGAAGCTTGTTTGGAATGGTGAAACAACTAAAACCTTTCTTCCTTCTAAGGGAGTTAGATAAAAGGACTCGATTTCTTTATATGTTTTTATTTTATTTCTTGAGAAATACTCTCACCTCATCAATTCGGTGGTGGAGAAGGAGTTATGGAAACCTATGTTTATTAGCAAGGATAGGCCTCACATTTCTCATCTTTCTTTATTGATGACCTATTACGTTTTGCAGAAGCTTCTACAAATTAGGTGAAGATTATCAAGAAGCATTTGAAATTTTTTTATGATAATTATGTCAATTGTTTAGTAATGATAAAACTCATATGTTCTTCTACAAAGGGGTGACTAGTTCTTTGAGCTCATATATTTATAAGCCTCTTGGGTTTGCACTAACTTACCACTTGGGTCATTATTTGGGAGCGAATGTTATTCACAAATGGATGGATAGGAATACTTTTAAGAATACAATTGATCAAATCAGGGCTAAACTCTCAAGTTGATGGGCAAGGAACTTATCCTTTACTAATCGTGTTACTTTAGCTAAGTTGGTGTTGCAGGCTATGCCTATTTATCCCATGCTTTCTATCAAGTTTCCTCTACTTACGTGTGAGAGATTGATAGAGTTGTTAAGAGGTTTTGTATGGGGCTTCATGAATGGTGACCACAAGTAGCATCTCATCAACTGGAGATTGTTTGCCAACCCAAGAGTCAAGGTGGCCTTGGCCTTCGTTGAGCTAAGGATATGAATAAAATTTTGTTGACGAAGCTTGGGCGAAGATTTCTCTTGAATCCTAATTCTCTTTTGGTTTGTATTCCTTCAACTAAATATGCTAAGAATTAAGTTTAGTTGAGTGTGCTTCGAATGGTAAAGGGTTATTCTAATGTCTAACATGGTTTGTGTTCAGTTTGGGCTTATTGTTTAGTAGTGTTTCTTATAACATAAATGATGGTCTTTGTACAAGTTTTTAGGATTGGAAGGTCTTTCTCCCCTTTCTAACATTGATGAGGATGAAGTGCCCATGCACAAGAGAAAGAATTTTGTGATGTGTTATGTTGCACAAGATGGCTCCTAGGATTGGGAAGCTTTTCAACATCATATACCTATTTATACATGTCTTTGGATTGCCTCCATATTGCCACCTTCTCCCATAAATAGGTCTGATAGTATTGATTGGAATTTCTCTAAATGGGGCAGATTTTTTATGAAGTCTACATATGACATTATTACAGATATGGATTCTTGACCAATCAAATGTGGTCAACATTTTGGAAATGGAAGGGCCCCTAATTGACTAGGTTTTGTTCTTATGGATTACTACTCGTGATAGACTCCCTATTGTTAAAGGGATGTTATTTGTTGTATAGACAACTCCACCATTTTTAAGTTCTTTAAAATCAAAGAACTATTTCTTATTAAGACACATATGATAGCTACATGCTGAATCTAGTAGCCATACATCATAAGAGCCATTTGATGATGTAGCAAGTGAGTAATTTGACACTGCTTCATCAATTTCAGCAAGATTTGATTCTGCTATAGCTTTTCATTTATTGGGCTTGCCCTTATTTCTCAATTTTGGACAATCCTTCTTCTAGTGCCCCTTTTCTCGATAAAAGGCACACTCATTTTTGCTCAACTTGGGCCTAGACTTAGATCTCCCTTTCTTTCTCATACTTTGATTCTGCGAACAGCCTTTGGTTACCAAAGCTTATGCATCTTCACTAGAACTGACCTTATTGTCCTTTTTTCTTAGTTCATAACTGTATAAGGCAGCACATACTTTTTTAAGAGATATAGCAACCTTCCCGTGAAGTAAAGTAGTTTCAAGAAACTTAAACTCCTTGAGAAGTGATCCCAACAACATCAGAGCTAGATCTTCATTCTTAAATGTCTCATCTACATTCACCAAATTAGTAATCAACTGATTAAAACTGGTAACGTGATCATTCATTGTGGTACCTAGTACATAAGTGAAGCGAAACAGCCTCTTCTTCATGTGAAGCTTATTCTAACAACTTTTCTTCAGAAATTTTTCTTTTAGTGCCTTCCATAAATTACTTACAAAGGTTTCTTTCGAGAATGCATACCTCTGCTCTCTAGAAAGGCACGATCGAATTGTACCACATGTCAATCGATTAATCGTCTTCTAATCTTTCTCCTCAACATTATTTGGTATCTCATCTTCAATGGCAATATCTAGACCTTACTGAAAAGAGAGTCTAGAACCTTATTTTACCCTATACTGAAATGGCCTGTGCCATCAAAGATTTTCATCGCCAATTTTGAATTTGTCATAGCAGTTCTTGCCCAGATAGGCTGTGATGAAACTATTGACGTGGTAGGTGTGAATATTTTTGAAGAGCTCTCCATTTCGATTACAAAATTCTCCAATAGCCTTTAATGCACTAAGGTGGAGATTTGTTGATTATGTTGGCTCATTTTGATATCCCACATCCGAAAAATAACAAAAGGAAGGAAAGTTATTTTTTTATATAAATAGAGCCTTAATTCCTTCAGTTTGATCATCCCAAAATTGTCTACTCAATACTACCCTTATTCCACAACAATTAGTATCAGAGCCAAAGGTTACTCTTAGTATGCTCTATGGTTGCAATTTAATATGATCTTCCACATCAAAAAAGATTTCCTTGGGCTAGGTGTATTCCGCTTTGAAGAGCTCTCCATTTTGATTACGAAATTCTCTGATAGCCTTCAAAGCGGAATACAACTAGCCCAAGAAAATCTTTTATGATGTGGAAGATCATATTAAAATGCAACCATAGAGCATACTAAGAGTAGCCTTTAGCTCTGATACTAATTGTTATGGAATAAGGGTAATATTAAGTAGACAATTTTGGGATGATCAAACTGAAGGAATTAAGGCTCTATTTATATAAAAAAAAAAAAAAAAACTTTCCTTCCCTTTGTTATTTCCCCGATGTGGGATATCAAAATGAGCCAACATAATCAATAAATCTCTACCTTGGCGAATTTCAACACCTTTAATCTCTCCTAAAACAGCCTTTGACAGTGTCTCCAAATTTAACATCAAACTTTAGCAATATTGATCAAGTCCAAACAAAGTTGGAACTTGATCGCAGTGACAACTTTTATTATCATGTCAACAGGATTCTCAGTGGTATGAATTTTTTGGATTCTAACTCCACCTTCTTCTATAATCTCTCTCACAAAGTGATATCGAACATCGATGTGCTTCATCCTTACATGATAAACTTTATTCTTTGCTAATTGGATAGCACTCTGACTAGCATAATGTACTTTGATGTACTTTTGCTCAATTCCCAATTCATCAAGCAACCTTTGAAGCCAAATTGCTTCCTTTATAGCTTTTGTGATTGCCATGTACTCTGCTTCTGTAGTAGACAAAGCAACTATTGACTGTAAAGTAGACTTTCAACTAATTGGTTCCTTTGCAAGAGTAAATACATAACCAGTAGTTGATCGACGTTTATCCAAATCACCAGCATAATCTAAATCATAATATCCGACTACACATTGACTATTTTTCTGCTCAAATATCAATCTAAAATCCATGGTATTTTTAATGTACCGTAGAATCCATTTCACAGCTTGCCAATGCTCCTTTCCTAGATCATGCATATACCTGCTCACAACCCCAACTACTTGTGAAATGTCAAGCCTTGTACAGACCATAGCATAAATCAAGCTACCAACAACACTTGCATATGGTACTTTTGACATGTACCCTCGTTCTACAATGTTCTTCGGTGACGTAGAGGCATTCAGTTTAAAATGAGGAGCAAGTAGAGTACTAACAGGTTTTATATTTTCATTCATGCCAAAACGTTGTAATACCTTTCTCAAATATTGTTTCTGAGTCAAACAAAGCCTCCTCAATTTTCTATCTCTAGTAATCTCCATGCCAAGAATCTTCTTTGCTTTACCTAAATCCTTCATTTCAAACTCCTTTTTGAACTGAGTCTTCAATTTCTCAATTTCTGTCTGACTCTTTTATCAGTATATCATCAACATAAAGAAGAAGATATATGAAGGATCTGTCTTGTAGCTTGCACAAATACACATAATGATCATAGTTGCCCCTGGTGTACTTCTGCTTTATCATAAACTTGTCAAATCTTTTATACCATTACCTTGAAGATTACTTCAACCCGTACAAGGATTTATCATTTTACACACCAAATTTTCTTTTCCAACAACATTCAACCCTTCTAGTTGCGTCATGTAGATTTCCTCTTCTAAGTTTCCATGTAAAAATGTAGTTTACATCCAATTATACTAGTTTTAAATCCAACTGTGCTACCAAAGCCAGCAAAATTCTAATGGAGGAATGCTTCACAACTGGAAAAAATACCTCATTATAATCAATTTCTTTCATCTAAGCGTAGCCTTTAGCCACCAATCTTACTTTGTAGCGAACATCATCTTGGCCAGGAAATCCTTCTTTCTTAGCAAAAACCCATTTGCATCCAATTACTTTCTTTCCCTTTGGGAGACTAGCAAGTTCCCAAGTCTGATTCTTATGAAGCAATTGTATTTCTTTATACATGACAATCCTTCACTTTTCTTCTTCTGAACTTTGGACTGCTTCAGTAAAAAAGGTAGGAATGTCATCAGCTACAACTAGAGATGCATGAGGCACTATATCAATATAGTAACCAGGCAATCATGTTCTCTTCTTATAAGTCACCATATCAACAAAGTGGTCAGACATTCTATGCTCCCTCTCTGGCCTTTTAAATGTATTTGGTTCAAGTTGCTAAGAAATTCCTTGAACTCCTTCTTCTTGAGAATTTTCTTCTACTGTAGGATGGATCTCAACACCTTTATTTGTTGGGATTATTATTCTCTCAAACTCCACCTGTTTGGGACTATCATCTAACCATTCAACATCCATCTTTTTCAACATGGTAGATTCATCAAAGGTGACATCCCTGTTAAAAACTATTTTCTTTGTCTTTGGACACCATAGACAATAGTCTTTTATGCTAGAGGTGATCCCCCTGAACAATGTTTTCTTTGCTCTTAGATCCAACTTTGTCTCCTTAACATGGTAGTATGCAGTGGAACCAAATACATGTAAAGAATCATAATCTGTAGCAGACTTTCCAAACCATTTCTCTAATGGTGTTTTTCCATCAATAGCAGTAGATAGTAGATGATTGATGAGGTGGCACGCATATGTTACAGCCTCAGCCTAAAATTCTTTACCCAACCCAGCATTTGATAACATACATCGAACTTTCTCCAGTAATGTTTGATTCATGTTTTCTGCCACACCATTTTGTTATGGCGTAGATCTGACAGTGAAGTATCTAACAATGCCTTCATTTTCATAAATTTTCTCAAATGGATCGCTTCTATATTCTCCACCATTGTCTGTTCGAAGACGTTTGATCCTTTTGCCTGCCTGAGTTTTCACTTTTTTCATTTAAGGAAAACTCTTAACACTTTATCCTTTGTCATCATTGTGTACACCCATACTCTCCGAGAAAAATCATCAACAAAGGTCACATAATAGTGTTTCTCTCCCAAAGAACTAGTTTTGGAGGGACCCCAAACATCAGAGTGAACATAATCCAAGATATCTTTAGTATTATGGATTGTTGTCCCAAATTTGACCTTTGTCTACTTCCCTTTGATGCAATGCTCACAAAAGTCTAATTTGCAAGTTTGCACTCCTTCTAATAATCCTTGCTTAGCAAGCAAATTCAAGGATTTTTCTCCTGCATTCCTCAAGCGCATATGTCATAGCTTGGTTGCTTCTGATGTCCCTGTAATTGTACTACCCAGATAGTGGTACAAATTGTTGTTCTTTCAAATTCCCTTTAATGTCACACATGCACCAGAGATAATCTTCATCACTCCATTTTTTACTTTCACCTCGAATCCTTTTGAGTCTAGGATCCTGACAGATATGAGATTTTTGCTTGATTCTGGCACATAACAAATATCTGTTAATGTGATGATTGATTCATCCGCATTTTTCAAGCGAATCGAACCAATCTCATATGTTGTAAAGTTTTTTTTTTATAAATAGAGCCTTAATTCCTTCAATTTGATTATCCCAAAATTGTCTACTCATCTCTTAGGCAATTTTCAATATTTCTCCTTCTGTAATATTTCACTTTGTAGTCCTTTTCTTAGTGAAATATAACTTTATTAACGTCCAAAGACATAGGCATAATTGGTCGAACCTCGTTCAATTCGGGTGTTCTTATTTTTGTCTTTATTTTTTAATAGCTATTTTGTAGGGTATAGTTGTAGTGATATATTGTGCTATTAAATTACTATTAGGGTGATTCTGCCTAAGGAGGTTGGATTTTAAGTGGGACCATTTATGACCCCTCCAATCTTTCTTGGGAATCAACTTATAATATGGTTTTCAGTATAATTTTTCACTCTCTATTCACCTATAAATTTATTAGGTGAAATTTTGGTAGGTGGAATATTACCCATATTCCACAACACTCTCTACCATTGCTTTATGTTGGAAAAGAAAGGTCATTCCTTGCCCCAGTTGCCTCCGTTGTAGTAATAAGATGGAGTCAACTTTGCATTACATTAGGGATTGTCCCTCAATAAAGAGAGTTTAGGTTGAGTTATCAGCTATGATGATTTGTCCAAATTTCTTCTTAAGGAACTTGTGCGGATTGGCTAGTCGAAAATTTGGGTTGTCATGATATAGGCGCCTTTAAACATGAGTGGTCTATGGTGTTTAATGTGACTGCATGGCTTTTATGGTAGTGGAGGAATCAACCATGTTTTTCGAGTGTGGACATGCCCTTTAGTAATGTTTTAGTTTGTATAAAGCGTATGTGTGGGGATATTTGTCTAACATAATCTCATTACTCGTTTCTACCCTCGGACTTGGATCCAAAAGGGATTCAGTTGCTAGGTGGACACCTTTTAATGCGTGGGTTATTGAACTAAACATAGATGGCAGTTGCAAGATCCATTCATGATTAGCAGGAGTTGGAAGAATTTTTTGCAATCACCCAAGTAATTGGTAGGTGGGTTTGTGTAAAATATAGGCATTTGCACAACATTGGAGGCTAAGCTCTAGGGGATTCTTACAAGGCCTTAGGTGGCCCGAGAAAAAAAGGTATAAGACTCATTGGAGGCAATTGTGGTAGTTAAGGGTGAGCTCAAACTGGTTGGCAATTATGCTAAGCTAGTGTTGAATATTCAACAAATGGCATTGACAAGTTAGAACGTCAATTTTGAGTTTAATGGAAGAGATTGTAATTGTTATGTAGACTGGTTGACAATAAGAGTTGTAGGTGGTTCTCTAGGGTTAGTGGTCCCCCAACCTTAAAGATTTACTGGATAGTGATGTAGTTGGTGTGAGAATTGGCTATATCTAGTGTTTGTCTTTTGTTATTTCCACATTGCGGGTTTTTTGCCTCGTTTTCTCTTACCATAAAAAAAATTAACTCAATAATATTATGTTTTAGTTAAAAGATTTCAAAATTAAAAAATAAGAAGTTACTATTATGATTTTTAATTTCACATGTACTACATTTGTTAGTTATATGCCCTAGACTAATCTTGTAATGGATATTTTTTAAAAAATGACATGGTTGTAATTTTATTAAATATCTATTTTATATTTTATTTACGGCTAAATTATAAATTCAATGAATAGTTAATTCTACCTAATGTCATTAAGTATGTGACAAGATAGTAAAACCTTTAGGTGGAAAGAATTATATTATAAATTGTCAGTAGTTGGTCATTATTGTTGGGATAGTAATGAATGAAGACTAGTATGTGTTTTGATTGAAAACTATGTTTTACTAGTTATGTATATGTGATATTAAGTCAAACACATAGATACATGTTCTAAAAACATTGTATTTGATTGAACCGCTATGAGAACACTACATGGATTCATAGTTATAAGTGATTCTCATGCAATAGTATTAGCTTAATCCTCTGACTTAAAAATTATCATAGACTCCAATATGATGAATTTCATGTTTTGATATGGTCCGACATTATCTTTAACCGAATGATTATATAGACTAATATTTGACATAAAGTAAATCATATAGAGGAATATGAGTGATTGAGAAATAATTTGTCCCTCATATATTTGTGAAAAATATATCTCTAAGCCTTTCAATAAGTTATACTGAAGAGACTACATGGCCATGCGAGATGAATTGAGAAAGGTTATCGATATCATTTTACATCAGTCCACTTGAAGATCGAGATATAATTGAACTATATAAAGATGAAATGATTTATGTCTTATGTTCAATTGAGATATAATATGACAAAAGAATTATAATACTATTTGTAAAATAGGTTAGGTCAGATCATTGACCTTCACATAATTTGGATAGTCATAATGTCTTACTAGAGACAACTTATGATTTGTGACTAAAATTGATTTTAGATCACTGCCAACATTATATGAACCTACAGGTTCCCACACATAAAATAGGTCCATAAAGAAATTGGATTTTTTACTACTCTTTATATTTATAATTAAGATAATTAGAGATTATCTTAATTATTTAGATATATATTTCGTTTTAAAGGTTAAAATGAAATAGGATATTATCTTATCTATATTTTTTAAGATATAGAATTGGTATAAATATCTTAATGTTAAGATATATGTGCACATTTTAGGATTTTCTAAAAACACACAAAACGTCCATGTTTTCAAAAAATGTTTTAGAGAGAGAGAAAAAACCATAGTGCTAGCACACTTCTGATTTGAAGAGAGTCTGTTCATGTGGATACCTACAGAGGGCGATCATCTTTTGGTGACATCTAGATCCGACTCCAAGCTTAAGATTGGGTAAGCAACTCTTTTTACTACTTCCAACGATCTTGCATCTCTTATCTGAATAGAGAAGGTTTTTGCATTCTTTTTATTAATTTAATTGAATCATATGGATCTTTAGTCGATTTCATATAGAAAAATTTATATTCTTCATTATCCTCGTTGTACAAAACCCAACAACATCTGCATCAATAATTAAATTTTTAGCACTAATGTACTTTAAATTTTGCGATGTGCTAATTCAACATATCATTTATATCTTAGATTATAAAAATTAAATTTAGATGTACAAAAAAAATACAAAAGAAAAGCAAAAATTTAAGTTCTATATTTGTATAGCCATCAAAATACTAGAATACTATATCTTGCATATTTTTGGAGTGGAAATTGTCTCTCCAACCAATTAAATAATGATAATATCAAATAAAATTTTATTTTATTTATTTAATAATTAATTAACTAATCAATTATTATTTTATTAAAAAAGTATTATCAACTAAATAAAATTTTTAAAATTTATAATTATATGCGGATATAGGTATAATTAAAAATTGTATATTGATTCATATATTAACTCTTATGTGACATAATTTCAAAAGAAAATTTATTAAATTTATTATAAATATTTGTTAGTAATAAAAATGAAAATTTTAATATTATATTTAAATTTAATTAAATATTTATTTAAATTATAAATATAAATACAATACGCATAACGTGTTGGTTTGCAACTAGTATATTATTAATTTTGGTCTTAGAGTTAGCTTTAAATCATTACTAGTCATTTATCAAACAATTATTTATAATATAGTCATATGTCCTTAGTTTATATTATGTTCTAAAAAAACTGTCAGATCAAAAAAATTAAATAGGAGATCGAAAAAATTAGTTGCCATATGAAAAACACCTTCTAAATAAGAAATTAAAAAGCCTAAATAATAAAAATTCTAAACAAAAAGCTAAGGTTATATAAAAAATTCTAAATAGAAATTAAAAAACTTAAAAAGTAAAAATCCTAAATATATAAGGAGTAGCGGCAGTCTAATAAATTGTTAAGAAGTATTGTGTTTTTGTCTAATAAATTTTATCTAAAATTATATCACATAAGATTAAAGATATGAATTTGTCAAAGTAGGTTGGTCAAATCTATTTCAAAACTTTTTTTGATCTTGACAATATAGATTGAAAGGTTCTAATGTTATTTTTAAGTGTTAATCTTATAGAAATTAAGAAAGAAACTCATTGAAAATCGAATGAAAGCTTAAAAACCCAAGTGTGGAAAATTATTCAAAAGTCGTGACCAAGAATCCTAGGTCACGACCACTAATCATCATCTTTTAAGACACTTTTAATCCAATACAATTTGTGGTCCAATGCGATTTCAAAATTAATTAGAGGGATTCAAATGTTTAGCCAAATGAAGCCACATGTCAAAGGAGGTCGTTGCCTATTCAAAAGTAGCGGTTGCGACATTGGCATAGCGATCACAAATCTAAAACATCCAAAATCTTCAAAAGTCCAGTTTAGTTCGTAGTTAGGATAGCGGCCAACCCCCCATTTTGTGACCACTACTTTTAATATGGTCAAGAGGGACCCAACAGCTAGTTTATGCCAATCATTGATGAAGTGTCTCGTGTAACTAGCCATTATACACAATTGAAAATCGTAATCATGACTTAGCAAAATCCAGAGCGAAAAGCAAGTCTCAACAACAACTTTCAATGCTAGATTTTAGCACCAACTTTGAAGATATGGAGGTAGTTTTATTTGTAACAATTCTTTGGTAGGAGTAACCTATAAATACTTCACTAAATGGACTTAAATGTGAAAGGATAGCATTTACTATATCCAAACTCTTGAAAATTTATTTCTCAACTCTCTATCTTTCGTTTTTTATTCTTTGTGATTGAGTTGTAAAAAGTTTGGTGTGAGCCTTTAAATACCTTTGAGATTGGGTTTAAGAGTGAGCCATAAAAAATTCTTGTATAAGTTTGAGTGTAAGCTTTGTAAAATGCTTATGAGATTATGTGTGAGCTTTGTAAAACACAAAATTATAAAGCTTGGTGTGAGCTTGTAAAACACTATTTAGTGTAGTGAAATACCTAATTGGAGAATTATGAGATGGACGCAGGGTTTGTTAACACCCGAACTACTATAAATCTTTGTGTTTTATCTTCTTCCACCATGTCTCTTTAACTTTACTTTTAGTGCTTCCCACCAAAATTTAAATTTTCCACCAATTCAACCCCTTTTTTTCTTGGTGCATAAGGACCACCAAGTTTTATCATATCAAGTCCTCAACTTAAGCCTTAATTGTATGAGTAAAGATAATGGTGGAAGAATAAATCCACTCACACCTCAAGCTTTTCTTTAATGGATCCAACTATACCCATTGGACATATAAAATGAAGATATATCTTGATGGTGATGTGGTGGACTTATGGGACGTTGTTGCTAAAGAATGAAAGCCACCGACTAGAGTAATGGATGGTAGTAAAGAACTACTCTCAAGGGATGAATGGGTTAAAGCACATAGAAAATCAAATAGGAAGAACAAGAGGGCAATGGTTATTCTATTGAGCTTCATGTCAAGAGAAGAGATTGGAAGAATCCAATATTGCCAAATCACCCATATTATATGGAAGGCTCTAAAAAACTACTATAAAGGTACCACTCTTATAAAATCTAGTAGATTGAAAATGTATGTAACTAAGTAGGAGCTTTTCATAATGAAGGAGAATGAATCGATCACCAACATGACTAACAAGCTAATAGCTATAGTCAACAATATGAAGAAATATGGAAAAGTGCTCAAAAATCATGAGGTAAATACTAAAATCCTTAAGATTCTTCCCATGGAGAAATTTAGGCAAGAGTTTATAGCATTCAAGAGTCCAATCAAGAGATTAGAAAGGTGTTAATCAATATGTTCATTAGCAAACTCATCACTTATGTGATGGTGCTCAAAAGATAAAGAAATGAAAATGATGAGATCTCAAAGTGAGAAGGGATAAAAGAAGACTTTTGCTCTCAAGTCTAGCAAGGACAAAGAAGTAGAAGAAAGTACTAGTGATAGTGATAGTGATAGTGATGAGAGTGAAAAAGAGGAAGAAGACCTTAAAAAGAGCTTATAAAGAAAAGAAAGAAAAGAAGGAACCTTAAAAAAACATCATCATCACCCTACTTTAAAGAAAAGAAGAATGATGTAACTTGCTTTGAATGTAGAAAGCAAGGTCACATAAAATTCGAATGTCCTAAGCTTAAGAAGAAAAAGAAGAAGTGGGACAAGGAGAAAAGAAGAGCTTCAAAGCTACATAGGATGATGATTTAAGTGATGAAGTAGAAGATGAAGAGATTGCGAACTTTTGCTTCATGGCTCAAGGTGACTCCTTAAATGAGGTAAGTACTTCTTCCCATTCATGTGATGACTATAATACATATGAGGATAAGGATGATGAGCTTCTTGAAGCCATGTCCTTGAAATATGATAAATATAAATCCAAAATGAAAATTTATAATAAAAAGTGTTCAAAACTTTAGGATGAGATTAAATGTTTAATTGAGTTTATAAATGACTTAAGAACCTTAAATGAGGAACTCAACAAATCTTTGGAAAATATTTCTCAAACATCATCCTCTATTGACTCTTTAAGAAAAGAAAATGATTCTTTTAAAGGTGAAGTTATAGAGTTAAGGAACTTCATATCTAGGTTTCACAAAGTGAATAAAGCTTTGGATACGTTTATGATATCTCAAAGACCAACTCTACTGAGACGTGGACTTGGTTTCAATGGGATTCATCTTCTACATCCTTACATCCCATATTCATTAGAGCTTCCACACCTCAAACCTTTAGCATAGAGGTGACTGGGAAGAAAAGAGCTCCAAGCACTAAGCCCCCTAAGCCTAAGAGCAAAGGGAAGGCTCTCCAAGGCTTTAGAGCTAAGCCTTAAAGAGCAAATCATGCATACATGTGTATTAAGAGGCATACTCAAAAGCACACACATAAAAATTTATTTTCTACTCCTCATCATTCTTACACATGTATGCATACACATGGCCAAGTATAAGAAGGCCTTCTACTCATACAAAGGTTGCACATAGGAGAAAGTCTTACTAGTCTAAGTTGCAATGCCATTATTGAATGAGATATGGGTACATTAATGTCTTTTGTTATATTAGGAAGGCACATTTCAAATTGGATGACCTTTCCAAGCCTAACCCCCAAGGACCCAAGTATGCTCAGGTACCTCAACAAAGATGAAATGACTATTTTATAGGAATGTTTTGAAGTCGCCAATGAAGATAATGATTGGCATGTGGATAATGGACACTTAAAACACATGACTAGAGACAAGAAGCTATTCATAACCATTAAGGAGAATGATGGTGGTAATGTCACATTTGAAAATAATGCCAAGGTAGGGTAACTAGCATAAGGTTGCTCTCTCTTTGACAATGTTTTTTTGGTTGAAAGGTTGAAACATAATTTATTAAGTGTAAGTCAATTATGTGACAAAGATAATAAAGTCATTCTTGACCATAAAGAATGTTAGGTTACCACTACCTTGGTGGATACGAAGGTAGTCTTGAAGAGTGAAAGGAGAGGTAATACCTATCTAATTGACTTAGATAATTTAGTTAACCAATCTTTTAAATGTCTTATTTTTATTTGTAATGAGACTTGATTTTAGCATAAGACACTTGGTCATGCTAGCATGGAGCTTCTACAACATCTATCAAAAGGAGAGATAGTAGAAAGTCTTCCAAAGCTCAAGTTTACAAAGGACAAGACATGTGGACCTTATCAAATAGGAAAACAACACCAAGCATCCTATAAGGCAAAAAATGTTGTAAGTATTACTAGGTCTCCTCAACTTATTCATATGGACCTAGTTGAACCTACTGGGAATGTTAGTTTGGGTGGAAAACATTATGAATTTATGCTTGTTGATGATTACTCTAGACTCACTTGTTTTCTCCTTCCTTGCTCATGAGAGTGACACTTTTGATGCTTTTAAAAGATTTGCCAAAATAGTTCAAAATGAAAAAGATTACTTCATTTCTTCTATTAGGAGTGATCATGGAAAAGAATTTTAAAATGAATCTTTTGAAAACTATTTCTTAGAGAATGGGATTTCTCATAACTTTTTTATTGCTTGTAGAGAGTAAAAAAAAGAACTTTGGTAGAGAAGGCTAAAACTATGCTTAATGAGTATTTTTTATCTAATTACTTTTAGGTCGAAGCCATTGATAACTCATGTTATATTGCAAATTGTATTTTCAAAAGACATATTCTAAGCAAAACTTCTTATAAGCTATGGAATGGAAGAAAGCCCATGCTTTCATATCTTAGAGTATTTGGTTGCAAATGCTACATTCTTAATACCAAGGATAACCTTAGAATTTTGCTTCAAAAATTGATAAAGGTATTTTTCTTGGCTATTTCACCACTAGCAAAGCCTGTAGGGTCTTTAACAAATGGTCTATAACGGTTAAAGAGTTAATGAATTTTGTATTTATTGAGTCTAATAAACTTGATCTTGGGAAAAGCTCTTTTATTGATGATCTTGTAGGTGACTTTGAGAAGTTGGAGATAAACTCAACATCTAAGGAAAATGTGATGGATCTTGAGGATCATGAGCTACTACAAGAGGGAGAATTCAATAAGAAGAGAACCAATCTCAAGAATTCTCCAAAGATTAGAGGAATTCCAAGGATCATCCCAAAGACTAATCATTGGTGAAACATCCAAGGGAGTAAGTACTAGAGCTCAAATGCATGCTTTAGATAATAATCTGGCATTCATTTCTCAAATTGAGCCAAAGTCAATTGATGAGGCTCTTAATGATAAGAGTTGGGTGATTCTTATGCAAAAAGAACTTAACCAATTTAAGAGAAACAAACTTTAGGAAATTGTCCCTAGGTTTAAAGAACACCTGGTTGTATATTGGTAATAGGTGTTTAGGAAAAAGTTAGATGAGTAAAGTTTTATCACTAAAAACAAAACTATATTAGTTGTAAAGGAATATAACCAAGAGGAAGGCATTGATTAGGATGAAACGTTTGCCCCCATAACAACATTAGAGGCCATTAGAATTCTTTTAGCATTTGTATGTCATATGAACTTTAAACTTTTTCAAATGGATGTGAAAAGTGCCTTTTTTTGAATGGTTTTATTAAGGAGGAAGTTTATGTTGAACAACCTTCGGGTTTTGAATCTCATGATTTTTCTAACCATGTTTTTAAATTAACTAAGGCCTTAAATGGATTGGAACAAGCTTTAAGAGCTTAGTATGAGAGGCCTAGTTCATTTCTTTTAAAAAAATGATTTTGAAACAGATAAGGGTGATACAACATTGTTTGTAAAGAAGCATAACAAAGGTACACTCATTATGCAAATTTATGTTGATAATATTATGTTTGGTTCTACCAATGAATCTCTTTGTAAAAAGTTTGCCAAGTGTATAACTAGGAAATTTGAGATGAGCATGATGGGCGAGCTCAAGTTCTTCCCAGGAATTCAAATTAAACAAACCAAAGAGGGCATATTCATTAACCAAGCCAAGTACACAAAAGAACTACTCAAAAGCTTTGGCATGGATGGATGCAAAGTAGCTAAAATCCCAACGAGTGCAGACAAGGATGAATCAGGGAAGCTTGTTAATGAAAAGAAGCATAGAGATATGATTGGCTCTCTCCTCTATCTTACCACTTTTAGACCTGATATTATATTTAGTGTTTATTTAAGTGCTAGAATCCAATCTTGTCCTAAGCAATCACAATTACATACGGTTAAGAAAATTTTAAAATATTTGCATGGTATATTGCATTTAGGACTTTGGTTTCTTAGAAATTCATTTTTTAGCCTTATTGGTTATTCGAATGCGAATTATGTTAGTAGATTGTTGGATAGAAAAAGCACTTTTGGAACTTACCAATTTACTAGTGAATGTCTAGTTTTTTTATTTAGTATGAACCAAGTCTCGGCTGCTTTATCCACCGTCGAAGCGGAATATATGGTCATGGGTTATTGTTGCACTCAAGTTCGTTAGATGAAACAACAACTCAAGGATTATGGCAAAAATGTTAATCACATTTCCATCAAATGCGATAGTACAAGTGCATTAAATCTTTATAAGTATCCCATCCAAAACTTAAGAAGTAAGCATATTGACATTAGACATTATTTTCTTAAAGATCATGTGTAAAATGGTAATGTGGTGTTAGAGTGATACCAATTATAAACTTGCAGATATTTTTACTAAATCTCTTAATGAAGAAAGAATGAATTTCACTATGAGAGAGTTTGGGATGTTTGATGGAAGCTGCTTAGAGTGAAAATAGATCTCATTATCTACATACAATATTAGTTGATATCCTTTGATGACTTGTTTGATACAGTTGGTGAAATGTGATGCAATTGTTGTGTTTAATGCGTTAGATGGATCAATTTTAATTGCATTTAAGCTTCTCTATGCTTAACCGCATAAATTGATCATCAAAATATCAATTAGATCATACTAGTACTGGGCCATATGTTTAAAATTTCATTTCAAGTTAGTTTTCAAAAATGGCTTATAATTCGCGATTGAGATTAAGTGTCATGGTCGCTACTTTCATTTCTTTTTTAAATTTTTAAGCATTTTCAAAATTGCATTTGTGACCCAAGGTTGCCATCACGACTTTTTAAATTTCAAATTTTTTTTACCATTAACCTCACATCTTTCCAAGGTCTTTTTGTATGTTACTCACGAATTTTGCAATTCATGATCACGACTAAGGAATAGTGGTCGCGACTTTCTTGCAATTGTTGCATAACAATCAGTCATGTTCCAAACATTGTAACTCCTTCATTTATGCCATTTTAAGCCTTTTTTTTTTTTTTTTTTATCATTTTTAACCCCTTCATACCCCCTCTAAGCCTATATAAACCCCCTTAAACATCATCCTTTCACTTTCCTCTTTTTTTTTTTTTTCATCCAAACTCTTTCTCCATCAATTTTTCTTCATCTCCTTTGTTTCAAACCCTTTCATGTCCATCTAATGGCCCTAAGAAAGTTCTCTAAAGGAGAAAAAGACAAAGGAATTATGACATCCTCTCCATCAAGGCAACAAGGACCCTCTCTTCATCTTATACAAGGCATCACTAAGGAGGAAAAGAAAAGATTCAAGGTAAATGAGCATAAGATCATATAAACATAGTTTTGTTTGTAATAATTTTTTGGTGGGAGTAACCTATAAATACTCCACCAAATGGACTTAAAAGCAAGAGGATAGCATTTACTATAACCAAACTCTTGCAAATTTGTTTCTCAACTCTCTCTCTCTCTCTCTCTCTCTCTCTCTCTCTCTCTCTTATTTATTCTTTGTGATTGAGTTATAAAAGTTTGGTGTGAGCCTTTAAATGCCTTTAGAATTGAATTTAAGAGTGAGTCATAGAAAAACTCTTATATAGGTTTAAGTGTAAGCCTTATAAAACACTTGTGAGGTAGTGTGTGAGACTTATAAAACACAAAATTGCAAAGTTTGATGTGAGCTTGTAAAAAACTATTTAGTGTTAGTAAAATACTCAATTAGAGAATTGAGGAGTAGACGCAGGGTTTGTTAACACGTGAACCACTAAATTTTTGTATTTTTTCTTATTCTACCATTTCTCTTTAACTTTGCTTTTAGTGTTTCCCACCAAAATTTAAAATTTTCACCAATTCAACTCCACTTTCTTGGTGCACAAAAGCCAACAGAATTAGTAGACAATTTTGTGTTGCAACTACCTCACATATATATATCTAATGTATAACTATCTATTGATTTTATTTTTTTTATTATGCAATACTTAATATTATTTATTTGATTAATTGTCAAAAATTATTCCATTTAAATTTAATAAATTTTCTTTTAAAATTATAGCACATAAAGATTGAAAATATGAATCAACATATTGAAGGTATGAATCACTTTCTTTATTATGACTATTTTCGTATATAATTATAAATTTTGAAATTTTTATTAACTATTTTTGTATATAATTATAAATTTTAAAAATTTTATTTATGATTTTATTTACAAGTGATATTTTATAAAATAATAATTAATTAATTAATATTTATTTAATAAAAATAAATATTAAATTCATTCTAAAATTTATTATTGTAATTATACCGTGAAAGTACGGATTAGCAACTAATTGATCTAAATTTCTTTCTATATTTTGACCTAGTAATATAATCTAATTCAATCTATCTAGAGTATGAAAATATCTAATTCAAATCCAAAAAAAAAAAAAAAAAAGTAACTTAAAATCAATCTGTTCCCAAAACTGATTAGAACTCTCATTTTATAGATTAAAAGCAAAATCAACAAAGCTAAGTCTAAATATAACAACTACTATTATTTCCTATACCCGAATCAATCCTCTCAAAATAAAGTATGTTTACGCATAGAAAATTAAGATTGTTTTTTTAATATATTAAATCTTCATTATAATTATTATATATATAAAAGATATAATATCATTCACTTCATATTTTTTAAAAAAAAAGTATTTCGTACTATTTTTATTTAAAAATTTAATAACATTGCTGATATAAATTTTGAAATATGGGCAAAACTTAAAAATTGATGATTATATATTTTTCATAATTTTAACTTTATATTATTTTATTTTAAAAAATTATTAATATAAATAATAATAAAATTAACTAATGAAAGGATAATTAATGTATATGCTTTATAATTTTCAAAATAGAAAATGATTTTCTACTTTTAATAAATGAATATATTTTCTAAATGAAACTTATTTTTCATAAAAAAAATGTTTTCTAAAAAATAAAAATAAAAAATTAATTTCTATAAATAAATATATCCAATCTTGGTATTATAATTTTACTCTTCTTATCCTAGTCCTATATATGCTTCGATTTAACATTTCATAACAACAGATGGAGGCTCTAGATAGCACCCTTTTTGTACTATTTATTTGCATAAAATGAATTATTTATTGAGTTTTTTATACTGTTACTCTCTACACTTAAAAATATTGTTCATTATTCTTTTTTAGAAAGTTCCAAAATACATATCCCTTCTCATTAAGTAAAAATATTTATGATTATTTTTTTAATTTATCTTTATTAATTATTTCATTTATTTCACAATATCTGTATTTTTAGATTTATATATTTAGATTAACAAATAATTAATTAATAATAATTTTAATTAATATTAACTAATACATTTTTAATTGTCTGTAATTATTAATTAATAAAAAAACTATTTAATTAAAAGAGAAATAAAATAATGATGAGGATAAATTTAAAAAATAAGCAATTGGTATTATATTGATAATGTAAAATTATAATTATATTGAAATAATTTTTTTTAAAATGATAGATATTATAAAATAGATAGAATATGAGATTAGGTAAAATTATTTATTATTTTATTAATATAATTAAAAATATAAATATATTAATTGATAAAATATTTAATATATTTTTAAAATAATATAAAAATTGAAAGAGGACTGCCTTTATACGACAAAGGAGTATATTGGCAAATATTTTGGATTCTGAATTTGCAAACGTGTACAAAAGGTGTTACTGCCGCAAATGGATCCAAGGGTGAGTTGCTGATTGTGTTTGACAAGAAAGGATAATCCCAACACGCGGTCCCATGACTTACAATTGGCTCCTCGCTTGCTTTTTTGTTTTTTCTTTTTTTTCAAGGAAAATCTAAAGATGGTTGAAAATTTAAAGAGGCACCACACCGGCCACTTGTATTGACATGCTCACAATGACAAAAATACCCTTCCTGTCACCAAGTCTTTTCAATATTTACCAAGAAACTCATCATCTGTTAAGCAACAAATCAAAAAATAATCAAAATACTCAAATCATGAAAATCAAAACTCAAAAAACAAATCTAAAAATAATCAAACCAACACTTACATAAAACCTAACAATTTAAGAAACCCATGAAACCCAACAATTATCACATTTCACAAATCATTCAAATTAATCTGATCTTAACCAAGCAACAATAAAAGAAATCCAACAATCATCATGTTACATCAATCAACCCAAGAAACCTAATTTAATCAATGCTAAAAAAAATTGATTCTCAAAAATATTCACAAAAATCAATTCACAAGAAACTCAGAAAACTCATATTTGAAAATACATAAAATCCAAAAAAATTCAGAAACCACTTCTTCGAATACTATCAATTTATCAATTTTACCTCAAATCCAATCATCTGCTCTAACAAAAAGATGATAAGAAAATCAAAAGATGGTAAGAAAAGGAAATCCAAAATCTAAAGATGATAAAAAATTGTGAACCCACCCAACTACACCATGAGACTCATTCATCAATGCATTAAACATATAGCCAACAAAATGATTTCCAATTCACCTTATGCCCCATAAGCATCGCTTAGCAACAGTCATTCACCAAAACTCAACCCCATAAGATCTCCTTTGACTAACCCAATTCAAAATTCATGCTCACCGTCCTCTCTTGACCCGATCAAAAAGTAAAAAATGATTTCATGAATGAGAAGTCGATCTAGATGGGTTAATTTCTTGAGTTGATTTGGCGATATATTTTCTTGGCTTTTTTAATATTGTAATAGAAAGAGACTGTAAAGATTAAGAATTATAGGGATTTTATTTTTTGGTGTAGCGTACTCATCAAGATAAGAGAGGAAGAATAAAGGGTTAGGCCAGTGAGAGGATTTATTTAGGTATTTAGTGTTTATTAATGTAAAGAATATTACTTTTACATTTTATATGGTGTTTATGGTGGCAATAGATATGCATGTAAGTTATTTGAAGAATTTTCTCAAATGAATGATCTGATTTTAAAAAGAATTGGTGATGATAGATATGCATAATGTGCTTTTAAAAAGAATTGGTGATGATGAATATGCAGCAATGAAGGTTGAAAATTGAGAGAGTTTAAGTTGAAAGAGTATATAAGAGTAATTTAGGTATTTTAATAATTTATAAATTAATTTGTTGACGTTTATTAATTGACCAATAGAAAAAACACTATAGTTTTAATATAAAGACCAAATAATTTAACAGAGTTAAAAGATTGAAACATTTTAATATAATTTTTAAAAATGAGAGATTAAATATTATAATAAAACAAAACTCAGGGATTATAGTATTTAACCCAAATTTTTTTAAGAAAAAGGGACAAAGGTTCAATTTTCCTGTCCATCTTTATGTTATAAATGAAAAAATATAAGTTAATTTTTTATATAAAATTTAAATTTAATCAAAAGCCTTTTGATTTTGAGGTTGTATGTACATAAGGTAAAACTATTAACGAGTGGATATTAAGATTCGAATTTCACTACATATCTCTTTTTCCAGTACTAAAAAAATCATAATAAAAATTAACTGTGTTTTCGTTTATTCACACATTTTCTTTGAAACACTCTCTCATTTCAATTGTAAGATAAATCCACAGATCAAAAATTTATTCAACAACAGCTAAAGCCGAAGTTTCGCCTTCAATGCCGCCATAATGATCACAATCAGGGGCAGCTCAAAGGCGTAAGCAATCAAGTCCAATGACTAGAGCCAATAAAAAAAAAGAGCCTTATAATTTTTTTTTCTTTTAATATATTTATAATTTTTAAATTTTTATTCTTTAAATAAATTTATTAATTTAATTTGAAATTAGAGTTTTGACCATCTTGAATTCAACAGAACTTCAATCTGTTTTTATACTAATAAATATCGTCTACTAATTATTTTCTTAATAATAGGTTAAAAAATATTATGATATATTATTTTATATTAATACTTATTTTAATTACTTTTTTGGTAAATATCTATAGTTATATTTTATAATTTTCTTTTTTATATTTTATGTTAGCAATAAAAAAATTTAATTAATGTACTTATTAATTTCAATGATAAACACTTTCTCTATATATTTAATACATGGAAATATAACTTAACATTAAATATATCATTTACTCTTTCATTATATTTTTTTGCTTGTGCTCTAGAATTATGCGTTTTTTTTTTTTATAAAATCTCAATACTTATCAAATTAAAATTGTAACTTTTCAAATGCAGATAACTTATACAATAATATTAATCATTATCATTAGTGTAGCTTCAATAAAACGAAGTTCTTCAAAATTACGGTAATAAAATATTGTTTCCTTTGAAATATACTCTAAAAAAATTAATTAATTTGACTATATTGGCAATTGAAAATGATTTATTTCCAAAATTTAAATACAAAAACTTAATTTGTGGTTTTGTAACTCAAAAATATAGAAAGCAAATTTTAAAAATTGTTATTTATATTAGTAACTCTTATCTAAGATCACACATATTATTGAGCCGGCCTTGATCATAATCACCGTCCACCCATTATCTTTCTCGCTCATTTCTTTTTCATATCCAAATTTATCTTCGTCTTCTAATCGATAAAAGATTAATAATTCTTTTTTTCATATCTTTAATTTTCATTTACCTCGATTATAGCAAAAATCATATATATATTATTTTTATTCATAATAATTTATATCACCCTCAAAGTAAGAACATATGCAGTAAACAACACCGAGCGATTAGAGATTGGATCTTGAAGATTAAAAAAATTCCATACATATTAATGTTGAAAATAGATTATTACTGGGAATCAGGATAATATATTGTGCTATCAAATTTCGTTAAAGATAATTAAAAGATTAAAAAAAAAAAAAAAGGAAGATATGTTTTGAATGAGGATTTTGGATAAATTTTTGGATATTATGCAATCAATGGTAAGAAGTATATAAAGGGCTTTCAGTAATCCTTTTTTAGATTATTTAGACAAAAGCAGCTTATTTTTATTAAAATTTGTTTTAAACTCTTCTAATAATGTGTAAAAACCATCCTGAACTAGCAGAGCCAAAATTGGATTTGATTGAATCCTTAGTGGAATGCTGTTATAACCAGGCTAAAAAGGTTAATTTATACAAAATTAAATATCAAGAACAAAATGAAGGGGCAAAATAAACCTTATTCTAAAAATTAATGAAAGTTAAAGAACATGAAAACAGTTTTAAAAATAAATTCAACTAATCGAGTGTTATTAATGAGAATCTCCATCCTAACCCATCCTGAACCGGATGGAAAATTCCTGCCTCATAAATAGTGATAGAGTAGAAACAATGTCCCACCCCACATTGTTTCTGTCCCTCTCCTTTTTTTTTCACATCATAGGGATTAAGATGTCAAGACTTGTCCCGTCTCTCCATATTATCATCTTTATTTGGTATAATTTCAATCTTTTGAAAATAATTTCAATCTTTTTAAAAGTGTGAATAATGAGTATCTCAAATTCGATTTCTGCATTAATTATTATAACATTTTTAATATTTTGATGAAAATTATTTAAAAATATAACAATAGTATGGAAATTAATATATATTATGAATTGCTTTTTCAAAATTAGTTTTAAGTCATTACTTATCATTTGTCAAATAATTATATATAATACCATGTATCATTATTTTATACAATTATGTATTATTATTTTACATTATATTATAAATAACTGCCATATTGAAAAATTATAAATAAAAATTAGAATAATCCATTGCCATAAAAAGACTTCTAATCAAATAAGGAAAAATGCCAACTATATTAATTAATATATAAGTGATACTTAAACTTCCTATATAGTATTAATACTTAAACTTCTTATGTAATATATAAGTGATAATTAAATTTCTTAATAATGTTAATACTTAAACTTCTTATATAATATTCTTTTTAAACTAGACTAAAAGAATATTTTAATAACACCTATGTTTATTATAAAAGCAAAACATTTTTCTCAAACATAAAAGCAAAAATATAAATCAATCAACAACAACATTATTACATTGGTTCAAGAGTTAATATCATCATGTGCGTACTTTTTTCAATTTATTTACTTTATTGATTAAACTAATATCAAGTTTTGTTTCTATTATTGTTTTGTTCTTTCTATTTGTTATTAATGTATTCAAACTTTTAAATTTAACAATGGCAATGCACATGATAATATTCTTTAAAAAATTATTTTATTATAGCAAATTAAAATATTAAAATTTACAAAATAAGCGAAGGTTTTTTAATGATAAAAATATCCTTCTAAGACATTAAGGCTTATTAATGGAGGGAAATTAATGATGGGAACGGAGGAAAACCAAGGATATTAATTAGGGCTTTGAAAGTGAAAAATTGAAATGAGCTGTGAAAACTAAAACATTGAAAAAATTGAAATTTGCTAGGAAGGGAACTATGTGAGCTAAAACAGTGAAGGCACGATGTCTAAAGGAAGCAAAAATAGTGTTGGAGATGGAAAGGAAGGAAGGTACTATAACAAGTTGTGTGCATGTGGAAAGAGGTGTCCTATAAAAATTTATGAGTCGGCGGAGAATCCAAACAAGCTTTATATTACTCTTGCATTGATGGGGTTTGCAGACAGTGGTTAGGATGGTACACGAAAACTGAGACATTCGACTATGTAGGTACAAAAAGTGTAGACAACCCACCACTTAGGTAGAGACGAGCATATGTAATGATTGACTTGAAAGTCATGAAAGATGAAGTTGTGCAACTCAAGGAAGATAATTTGAGAATGTTGTTAAAGATGCAGACCATGAAGGATGAATTGAACTACTTGAGGACTTTTGTGATAGTTGCATTGATATTTATGTGGTGATTTTTTTTTTGTTATTCTACTGGTGTTATTACTGAAGATTTAGGCTTAATATGGGATAAGGTTATGAAATTGAATGTAATAGGTATGGAATAAGGATGGGGAGGTAAAAATGTCTCAGTTATGGTGGATTTAGTTGTAATGAATATGGCACCTGCTATAATGAATTTTGCTATTTAATAGAAGACAATGGTAGTTATGTGTGTTTATGAAATAGTTAAATGACACTTTTTATTATTTAGTTTTGCAATGAATGGTATTCTTTTGTTGTGGAAATGGGTAATATTTGTAGTGACAGACTAAGGGCTCAGTAGTTCATTAGTTTTTATTCATAAGGGCTAAGTAGTATAATAGTTTGTATACACATAAACTAATTAGTGTAATAGTCTTAATACACAGTGGCTAAGTAGTGTGATAGTTTGAATACTCATGAACTAAGTAATGTGATAGTTTGAATATGCAGGGACTAAGTAGTGTAATAGTTTAGACTAAATTCTTAAAGAATGTACACCAATGTTGCAGGTTCGACTTAATAAGATAAATTTTAGCACAAAAACAATACAAGTTCAAACCAACCAAGCAACATTAACAAAATGTTTCAAATTATGGTAATTATATATTATAAGTATGGTAATTTAATGTCAATGTACTTGAACATTACGGTGCTAATGTTTCTTTTGCATTATAATATAAAATTACATTAACCTAAAAGAATTTCCAAGTGTCATTATCACAAATGAAGAATATCAAAATTAGCATTTCTTCATTTACATTGTAAAAAAAAAAAAAAGTTGTATGATCAACAAAAAAAAAAAAAATACACAAAAAGCAAAATGTCTTCATTCCAATCTAGCCTCAAGATGTCTCATGGTGGTTGCTGCTAGCCCCTCTTTGATATTGATGAGTTAAGGTTGCAGGCTTTCCTAGTCTTCTCCTACCTCCACGTTGACTTGTACTCTGCAATAAACAATCAAAATTATATAACTTGTTCTTTAACAATCATGAAATAAATGCAATGAAATAATTAAGTTACTTAGTTACTAATGTCACCACAAGTCCTCTTATTTTGTCCCTTGTTCCTACATTTTTTACAAGTAATAGTGTTGCTCTTTGTCTTACTCCCATTTATTGGTCTTTTTCCTTCTTACCTTATTTTATTTCTCTTTGGCCTTGCTAGTTTTTTCTTTATATGTGGCGGTAAAATGACATGGCTTACATCATTAAGTTTAAAGTCAACTTTAGGCATTGGATGTATCACACCATTGTATGCCTTTAGATAAGTTTCAACTATGTAAAATCATCATAATACTCTTCAATATGCTCTTGATTATGAGGCAATACATGCTGCTACATGCTTATAGGGTAACCGATTTATATCCCTCCAATTGTAGCTATATGTCTTCTTCCTCAACTTCACAATAAATTTCACCTTCCTATCAGTAACTTCAAATTTTTCATTTATGCTAAGAAAAAGAGTACACAACTTACACTATTTTAGGAGAGCATTAAGTGTTTTACTTGTATTTAGGGTAACTCTACCCTCTCAGGAAGACCCTTTAGGATACCTTTTCTACAACCTCACTATGTTATTTTGCCTCACAGCATTCAGCAAATGGACTGTAGGCAATCGCCTAATCTTGTTCACCCAATTATTGAAGGATTCTATCATATTGTTGGTGGTGTGTTTTCTATTAGCTGCTACCTTATATGCATGCCTGCTCCAGTGTTCTCTAGGAATTTTCATGAGCCACATCTAAGGCTTCTCATCATCAAGCTTTTTTATTTCTCTCATTTCTTTCCAAAATTTAGGCTCATGTGATGCCCTCACAACCCTCTATTAATGTTTTCTCAATGATAACCTTCTAAATTTTTTTACGTGATCATAGCATGTGTTTGGCATAAAATATATAAGTAAATTCATTGAATATGGTACACACAACATCATTTAATCCTTGCATTTGTGTACAATATCAAATATTAGTGTGAATCATACAACATAAATAAAAAATAAAAAAAAATGTTTCAATATTTTAAACACATATCTTTTGCCTATCTAACATGAATGTCAACCTATCCTAATTATAATCTCTAAGAGCATCCTTAAGCATGTCACAAAACCATCTCTAACTGTCTACACACTCAGCTTGTATAACTGCAACAACGAGAGGGAAAACCCCTTTATTCCCATCCAATGATACTGCACTCAATAAACAATCACCATATGCTCCTTTCAAACAATAGTCATCCATGCCGATGAATGGTCTGCATCCATCTCTAAACCCATCAATCATCCCTTTATAACATGTAAATATCCTAGAAAATCTTATAAGATCATCTTCAGAATTCCTCTCAACTGATTCAAATTTAACTACACTATCAGGATTGAAGTGTAGGACATTTTCCATATATTTTCTAAGATGCCTAAAACTCTGGCATGTGTTCCTTCATTTTGTATCCTTGCCTTAACTTTAGCCCTCTACATCTACCACATAGGAACCTCTATTCCCCCCCCCATTTATTCCTCAAATTGGATGCCATCATATCATAACACATATTTAGATAAGTGTCAATTAATCCAATAGTTTAAAGGAGACCTAAGAGGTGTTGGCATATGGATTTTTATTGTTAGGTGACCTAACACATGTATGCTCACCCTTCATGGTCTTAATCATGAAGGTTATGTTGTCATCTAACATTGAGGCATCAATTCTAAAACTTTAACTTGGTGCAGCACACTTACATGCCACTCTATCATTGTCATTTTTTATTTCTTTCAACACATGCCCCATCTTCACAACATAATTAGTTAAACCTATCTATACACATTCACATCCCCAAATACATTCCCAACTTTGAAAACAATATCCCCTACCCTATCCCACTTCCATTCATTGGCATAAGCAACATCATAATCCAAACTTTTTTTTTCCTCTTCCTTGTTTTTTCCCCACTAAACTGCACATCTACTACCTCATCATCATCAAATTCACTTTGAATCATAGCCCTCTTTTCATCATCAAAATTGATATCACTCAAACCATCATCATCATTCATAAATCCATGAGGATTATTTGCTTCATCTAAACGAACATCATTATCCTCTTCACTGTCACTATCTATCTGTCTTACTTCTCCACCTTGCTATATCCATTCCTCATCATCACTATTAGATAAAATAAACTCATCATCACTAAACCCACTCCTAGTTGTTTCAGCATCATTAACAACCCTATTACTCCTCCTAAGTCCTTTACCTCCCTTAACATTGCTACCTCCTCTTTCATGTTTCCTACCATTGTCGTCACCTCTCTCAGACCCACCAATACCTTTGCCTTTGCCATTAGAAGCTCCAGTATTAGTATTTGCAATTCCAACATGCTCCTCCTCCCCCAGGCCTATTCCTTTAGCTAATACTAGGTTGAGATTGTTCATTAGGCTCATTTGGGCTAGTGACATTAGGTTGAGATTGTTCATTGGGCTTAATTGGGCTAAGGTAATCTGTTATGAATATTAAAGGGAGAAGGTTTGGAGAACATGTAACCCCAAAGCATTAAACTACCTCCTCTTCTTTGAATGATATGTTTTGAATGATAACAAAACTATAAAAAAAATCAAAAGAAGTTATAATATTTGTACTTTAGTGTTTTTGGATGATATGAATAGACCTGACAAACATTAAAAAGGGAGATTATTATGATGATAGGGGGAGAATGTTTTGAGAATATATGACCTTAAGACATGCATTGAACATCTCTAACAGGCATTAGTAATCACGCAATAGGCATTGAAGATTTGTTGCAGCTGCCCCAAAGTCTTATGGACCTCGCAACGGACATTGTCCCTTTACAATGAATGTTAGACCATTTAACGAGCATTGAAGGATGAACAATGGCTGTTGATTAAAAGTTGCAAATTGCCAAAGTCTTTTAGACCTCGCAATGATCATTGTCCCTTTGCAACAAGCATTGGAAAAGTGATCCAAGTTGAGCTATGCTAGACCTCACCATTGGTGTTGAAGTTTCACAATGGGCATTGATCTGGCCTAGTAACAAGTATAAAAGTGTCCATGCTTGAGTTAAAGCTTTTAGAGCTCGAAATAGGCATTAGCCCTTCTCAACAAGCATTAACAAAGTTTCCAATGAGCATTGTGAATTGCTCAATGGGCGTGAAAAATAATTGTGCAAAGTTTGAAAAATAGAGCACAAAGTTTAAGCTTTTTGAAAATGAACAACGAGCATTGTTCTTACTCCAACAAGCATTATAGTTAAAGCCAATGGGTATTGAATAATAATCAACAAATGTTGGAAGTAATCGTTATAAGCTCAATGGGGATTGATGAAGAACAAAGGATGTTGTTATCTCTAACGGCAAGTTTTGCAGAAAAGTTGTCAGATTGAACATTAACTATTCCAATAGCTAGTTTTGGAGTTTGACTATATAATGAGCTTTTTTGAAGACTATAGAAGTTAAAGAAAATTTGAAGAAACTTTGCGAACAACTTGTTGTACAAACCATTTTTGGGTGTTGCTTATATTTTGGATAGAGTGAGATTATTACTCTTTTTAAGAGTAGATTTTTTTTAGCACTAATAGTGTATTAGTTGCCTGATTTGAGAAGTATAGACACTGTTTGGATATATTCTTACTAGTGGTTGTAAAAGTTGGTATTGTGCCTAGAAAAATACTAAGGGAAAGGTCGTCATTGAGCCTGTAAAAGGGAAGGTTCTTCCTTAGCCTAAAAAAGGGAAGATTTTGTTCTTTAGCTTGAAAAAAAAATATAAAGGCCTAAGTGAAAATTTTAAGAGTGGAGTACTATAAAATCCTTGTGTTGATTTGTGCTACTTAGTTTGTTTGTATTTATGTTTGTTTTTATTTATAACCCAACCACACCCTCCCCTCTTGGGTTGCCATTTTTGCCACTTAGTTTAACATAATTAGCCTCAATTGGGTAAGGGTAATTGGCCTCAGATTGTACATTAGACTCAAGTGGGCTAAGGTCATTGGGCTCATTTTACACTCCTAGTTCATTAAGCTCAAAGTCTACTTCTGGGTCATTAGGGTCAAGTAGGTCATTGGGTTGAAAGTCAAATTTCGGTTCATCATGCTCTGATGTGTAATTGGGCTCAAACTTAAATTATAATTCATTAGGCTTAAACTCAAAATTTGGTTCATTAGGTTCATTTGTGCCCCTAGCCTCGCTTTGACCCATAAGGAACACAACCTCACTTATCTCACTAAAAAAAACATTAACACCACCCCTATCACACTCCTGACCCTCATGCAGCCTACTAGATCCCATATTACCCTCATCCCCAACTTGTTCCTTAGCATATTAACCACACCATAACTCATATTCTACTCATTACCTATATTCACCCCCACCAAAATCTATATTACCCTCAATAACCCTACTACAACTAACTCCAACATCAAGTGACTCTAGTGGCATTATGTCCTTAGTTATATAAAACTGAGACATAGTCATAACATTTTCAGCTCTAACAAATCTAAGACCATTCCCACATTCAATAATTATAGAATCAGACATAATTTGGGGAAATAATCTAAAATATTCATCAAGTAAATCTAGTTTAGTATACTTATAATATCTTCTCATAATTGAAACGTAAAGTGTATTTCTCAGCCAGTAACATATGTATTCAAATAATTAACAAATTATTCATATTTTTCCTCTTTTTAGTAGCATAAATAACTTTTTATTTTAAATAAGTACAAAACAACTTTGTTTATATATATATATATATATATATA
>CATIWR010331610.1:0-62255 GCA_949677035.1 Omphalea diandra | reverse complement strand
ATAATATTATATATATATATATAATAAATTAACTGACATTTTCAAGTTAACTAACTAATAGTTGATATAAAAATTTTATGTTAAATTACATTTAACATGCTTTAGGAGGCATTTGGTTGTCAGACATTTAATATTTTTATTTGAAATCACATTCTTGGGAAAGTAAATTTATGGGTAAGTAATTTCAAGATTCTAAGATTCTTGATTTTGGTTGGATATAAATTTTTTTGAAAAATTTAAAATTAATATTTTTAGTTTATACATAAGATAGTTCAAAGAAATTAACATAAATTACTATCATACCTCTAATGCAATTGCATGTTTTTATTTAATTAATCTATACAAAAAATTTTATAAAATAAAATTTATGATAGTAATCAATTCATGAAATATTTTTATAATATATAATATTATAATACATAATAAATATAATATTATTGCATAATATAATTTAATATAATGTATAATTAAATTAATAAAAAATATAAACAATAATATAATATATTTAATGAATATTATTCAATAGTACTAAATAATTATTCTCTTATCTTAAAAAAGTATTTAATAACTATAACATATTAATAATTCAAAATATATAGTCTATGATAATAAAAATTTAAGAAAATCTAAAAATAATTTAATTACTCAATAAACTAATAAGAAAGTATAGTTTATATAGTTCAATAATTATTTTAATTAAAACTGAATGATAATCTATATTTGTATTTTGATTAAAATTATTTTATACAAATATATAAGTTTTAGTTTCATAAATAAAAATATATACAAAGTTATATATTTCATTAATTAAGGGCATATTTGTCAATATATAATTATATAATTTTTAACAGTTATGAGAAAATAACTTTTTCATCTTTTGTGATAGAAAAATACTTTTTCATGTAGATAAAAAAGTAAGAGCGGAACTCACAGGTTCAAAAATGTAATTTTTCTAATAATATAATTTTTCCAATGCAAACTAAGCATTGAAATTCAACATTGCTGAATTAGTTGTCTTTCAAATTTCGTGAACTAAATGCTCCCTTAAGTTATTGCATAATTAATGATGATTACTATTCGGTATGAATATCAAATTATTAATATACGACATCATAATTTCACCCATCATAATCAATTTTTTAACCAAAAAATAATTTTTTTTTAAAATCAAGAACCTAAATTTACATTTAAAAAAGAAAAATCCCAAAGCGCAAATATAAAAACGTGAAGTTTGATACTAAAAAAAATATGTTAGGAACGGTAGTTGCTGCTTCATGGTCTCAACTATCTCTCCTTCCCCTTCAGACGGGTTGAACCATCGCCCTCGAGGAAAACTATGCTTGAGCAACCGAAAACAATCATGCTTTAAAACCAAGTCTTCTAATATTGGAATAATTCCATTACTTATATGTCCTTAGATATTGTCCTTATTGGACATTCTGTGTGCGTGTATAAATACAGATTAGAACAAATTGCTCATGAATTGGCTGTGCGTGTCAAAGAATCAGCCAAAAATTGGAGGAACATTGGGACACTGACCTGGAAAAGAAAATAGATTTAAGGGTCAAAAACCATCGGAATTGAGAAAGAAATTAAGGGATGTGGTTTGTTCTTTGTCCAATCATCAGTATTGTATGTACTTAGCCTTATGCAATTAGCTAGACTACGATAGGAAACCACCAACCCCCACATATATGCTAATGTTACTTCCCTTTTCCTTTAAGGTAGGTTTAGAAGTACTCTTTTCATGTAAATGATTAATGAAATTTTTAAGTTATTTCGTCAAGAAAAATTACTCCTATTAATCAAAAGCTTTAAAATGATCATTATATCATTTAAAAGTTATTAATTACAATGATTACGGTTGAGATCTAAATACCATACTCATCACAATTTTGTTGCCTCTCTCATTACACTGAAATGCTTAGCTTAGTTGAATGTGTTTTTTTTCTCTATGATTTTTAAGTTCGATTTTACTGAAAAGTTATAAAAACAAATTATTTTTTTTAATTCATTAGGTTTAATTTAAATATTTATTCTTGGACCTCTATCAAAAAAATATATATATATAATTCTGGGACTAGTCCGAAACAAAAATGAGGGACCATTCAATGGAAAATGTCTACTGCAAACTATCAATTGATCACATGAATCAGCTCCACTGTTGGCCTATCAACACGAAAATTTCCACTCTTTTAAGTTATATAATATTTGAGGAAAGCAAAAAAACTACTCCAAACTACCGAAGTTATATCAGATCGACTAATCTTTCACCAATATATTAGAACCGAATTAGTCCTATATTGTTATTCTTCTTATTAGATTAAGCAACCAATTAAGAACTGAAGAAAGGCGTCTATTCTTTAAATCATTAGTGACTAATAAATTTTAACCTAATTCTATTATGCTTATAAAACTTTACTTTTCATAATTATGGTCGGTAAAGTTTTATTTTTATTCCAAGTAAATATGAATTTTTCAATTTTTAGTTTTAAAATGTTCAAAATGATGATATGAATGCACTTTATCACAATTTTTTTCTAAGAATAAGTATAGATAGACGATCGTAAAATAGTTTTACTCAGCAAACTACAACTGTTAACATAATTTTGATTTCGATAAAAAAAATTATTTTTAAGTTATTATTTTTTTTTTTAAAAAAAAAGAGAAATAGATTCATAATAACCAAATCAAGAAATATCAGATGGCAAGAGATTCTTTAAGAACTCAAGAGTCTCTTGCCAGACAGTGGGACTAGCATTGAAATGGGTCGCCTTAGCAATAGCATGAGCAACACCATTGACTTGTCTCCTAACAAAACTTAAAGAGAAATCATCGCAAAACTGTAAAAAAAATCCGCATGACTGAACCAAACAACCAAACTTTGACAAATCTAAAGTGAACTCGTTCTTAACCACATCTACAACAAACTTCGCATCAAGCTCTAACTCAATCCCAGAATAATCGTTCTCCCTCAGCCAGCTGAGAGCTTCTTTCAAACCAAGAACTTCAACAATCTTTTGTTCGAACACACCAGCCATAACACAAGAGCTTCTTTAAATTCTTGATTTAAAATAAAGAAAATAAACAAATAGATAAAAGTATTATGTAGCACAAATATAAGTCATATTAAGTGCTTGTTTTATTTGGCATTCGCTCATTAGTATTTAATGATTGAGCATTCAAACACCAAAAAATAATATTTAGTAAATATCAACGTTCAATATTTAGAAAATATATTTGAATGTTAAAAACTAATTTTTCTAGTGTTTGAAATATAAAAGCTGAGGTTTGAATTTGTTTACTAGTATCAATAGTATATTTATCATTATTTATCAATTTGTATTTCATATAAAATTAATTAAAATATAAAAACAATTATTGTATTTGGCGTTTTATAATCTATCCACACTAGCAACTACTAAATTACTAAACACTTTATATTTATTGATCGCTAATTATTAACTGCTAATCATTAATCATTCATTGTTGATCTCTACCACTGAAAAAACAATTTACATTATCAATTTAATTATTTAAAGAAATGAAAATTTGATTATCATATCTCATTGTAATAATAAAAATAAATATTGAGTAACCATATTGAAAAAAAAAAAATTGGATCAAATTGCAATGATAGGCAATAACAATCACTTTAAGTCTTTGGGTCAGGAAATCAGCACAAAAACGGGCCTCTCGAAGTACATGAGTGATAAGAGAGGGTCATGTAACGGAAGCATAGATATGAGTACCCTACTGGTCTGTGAATGCCTGTAAGAGGATGAAGACATGGGGACAATAAAAATTGAATCCATTTTCAAGCATGACCTCCAGACCATATCCCAATAGGAGCCCTCGAGGAAAACTCAGTATGTATCGCAATCACTTCACCAAGACGGTCTCTCCTACTATGCCTTCATGCCATGTCCAGGACTTTCAAGCCACACTCCCATCAACACTAGTTTTACTTACTCCCAATATCAGAAATCTTTTTTTTTTTTTTTTTTTTTTTTTTTACAAAAAAATTTAATAAGTCGGATCAGTATTGCAAAGAACAGAACATAAATAATTTATTATTTTTAATAATTTTCACAAGATAATAGGAAAATTATAATAATAAATGGGAGTAAACTCAAGACTTTATACTCTTTATACATAAAGAAAAACGATAAAAATTAGTCATATTATGCCTGATAAAAAAGTTTTAGCAAAACAAAATAAAATATACTAAAACATAAATAGTTAGACTAGCTAGTAGTGTGACACTTGAGTGTTATAGTAATCAATTTTATGACACATAGATATGCTTAATTTCAGAAAATCATAAATAAAGGAAGTAATCTGTTCTGATTTTAAAAATTCAATTTGAATTTATTTAAAAATAATTCAATTCAACTCTCCTTTGATTTGATTTAAAGTTAATTCAATCGTGGATAGATCTTATTGATTCAATTTAAATTATTTAAATTAATTAAAAATGTATTTTAAGATCTTTATTTAAAAATCAAAATTAAAGTAACTTCATTCAAAATTTAAAATGATCTAATTTTTTTTTTATTTTAATTCAACATAAATTGATTTAATTTGTAATTCAAAATAATTTGCCCAAATTCACCCAAAAAATTATCATTTAAATTGATTTTACTTGATGAATTCACCCCCTACCACTTCGCCGAATTCAAATTTGAAATGTAATGGTAGTCCCAATACTGTAAACTGGCAATGCTCAATATTTTAATACATTTCAGAGTAATAATGATGACATTTATATGCCTATATATGCTATGGTGACATTTTTTTCAGATGAAAAAAAAATTTTTTATTAATGAAATATTAAATATAAAATGATTCATACGTATAAAAAATCAAAATTTATAATTTATAATAAATTATATTGACAACAAACATGTTAAATCTGACTCAAAAAATGATAATCTTCTTTTATATAAATAAACTATGTTGAAAGAGTATTGAATTTTATATAATAATGGTGTGAAACACGCTCTACTTTATGATTATATTAAATAGCAATTCGATATTTTGTTTTCAAACGAATCTAGTTGAATCAAGTTTTATAGCAACACTACTATGTTGACAGAATATTGGACTTTGTATAACATTGAAAAGTATGTTCCACTCAGTGATTATACAAATCTGCAATTTGATCTTTTGTTTTCAAATGCATTTAGTTGAATTAGTTTAAAAAACAGATCGATCGCTTTAATAATATTATAAATCAATTCTATAAAGAGATAATAATAATATCCATATAAGAGGAATCACGCTTTTATAAAGAGCGAACTAAAAACTTTCATTAGAGTTATAAAAAAATAAATAAAAGTATAAAAATTTGTAAAAATAAATATATATTTATATTTATTGAAATGAAAAATAGATAAAGTAATAAAAAAAAACAATGAAATCATCCTCGATGGCATCTCAAAAAAAAAAATGAATAAAGAAAAAATAATTTTAGAGAAAAAGTGAGAGAGACAACAATTAGAATTACTCTACATTCACCTTTCTATATTGCGTGTAACATAATTATGATATTTCTTTTTTTATTAAGAATGCTAATTTTATTTTTTTCAAAAATAATGTATCACAGCCACAAGATTACAATTTTAAATATAAAAAATTAATACGTTGCAACTACATATTAATGAATGGGCACAACAATCAGATCTCTTTTACTAGAAAAAGAAGGTACAAATAAAAAAAAAACTGGGTATGCATGAGTTAAAGCCAGGTTATTGGTATTACTACATCCATATATACATTGTGTTGAACGTCTGGCCATAACTGTGTCATGCTCCAGCATCTGAAACTCATAACTCATAGGCCGTGAAGAGTGAAGAACCTAAGTCTCAGGTAGAACCCCAACAATCTATTCATTTAATCCTAGGTGAATTCACTTTTCTCGTGGGATTATGTTCATGTGTAACTCAGCACATGGATAATAATAGGAAAGAAAGATCGATAATAGTTAATAGTTATCATGGTCACCGACACGTGACCCACTGCCTGTGGGTCTTAGGGTAATAAAAGTCTGCGTAAGTGACGACCACATGGTGCATGCCTTTGTCTACTTGCTAAACAAAGTCAATCTCAACCTAACTTGTGGTCTATTACGTTCAAGTACATATTGTTGTTCAAAAAAATTAAAAAAAAGAGTACATATATATCCACATGTCGGTGGCCACTGCTCATCACAATTAATGGCTTCTTATCTTCATGCAAGCATTCGGGTCAACCTCAGCTGTGCCCTTTTGAAGAAGACGATTGGCTTTCAGTGTTCTTGCACTAAGGAAGCTTCTTAATTTCTTTTAAAGAAAATATAAGTAATGCTATATATATATATATATATAAAAGAAATAGCTTGATAATATTTGTACAGAACAAAATCCAAACTCAAAATTCATCAGCATATATCCAATTGCTGCGGAAATTTGTGGAAGTAAAATTAATTCTCTCTATTTAATTCGACATGGAATATCTGATGCTTAAATCAATAATGGATCAAGCTTTTGAGCTAGGGACAATAAACCTCCAAGCTCAAGGACGATTTTTTTTTTTTTGGTGAAATAAGGAGATGAGAGACTACAGAATTGAATATAAGACTAATCCAATTTCGTATTGGATAGGATCTCGAAGGGCAGCAAGCACTTCTACTAAGTATTTAACTAACTTGTCTTTTTTTTTTTTTTTTTTATCAAGTGAACTTTAAAATTATAACGTGTTAGAAGAAAGTGATTCAATCGTGTCTAGATATTGACTCTCATTTTTATCTTGATGCGGCATAATGAATTATATTTTGTCTGTTTCGGAAGGTCGAGTATTTTCCAACCTGTCAATATTTCTAACTACTGTAAATTGCATGTTTATACTTTTTTTAGAATAATTTTAAAATACATTTAAAAATAGAATAATTTTAAAATAGAAGATTTTTTTTTTGGGTGAAGAATTTCAAGATACAGAAAGGACAAGAAGTGTAAATTCAATAAATCTATTAATTATTTTAATAACCCTAATTGTGGCGTAACCATTATTCAAGTCACTATTACTCAACAAGTCTTTAGCGCCTTGATGACACTGAAGTTATTTTGAAAACTCTGAAACTGCATATTCAAATTCTACTTGGACTCTAGTAAATTAGGAATTTCTATATGGCGTTTGTTGACTTTTATCTTTTGATTAATGATAAAAAAAAAATTTAACAGAATGATAAAATAGTGTAATAAAACAAAAATATAAAAATGAGTTGGCATAATAAAAACTGAAACAGAGTTAGCATATTATATGACAAAATCGAGAGATTACAGTAATTATTGACAGAGTACGGTCCGATTGCAATTTCTAAAAGTACAGTTTTTGGAATTAGTGTTTCGAGGTTTACCGGCCTCCATGCACAATGATTGACACAAGAGGAGGGCCAACCGTGTGGCGCACATCCTTAACAAACCGGCAAAACATTGCTGCAACCCAAGAGCCTCCTTTTTAAAAAAAATCAAGACAAATACATGTCAGGTTACGCATAAATGTATACACAGGAGATAGTCTCTCATGGTCACGAAGAGGAGAAATTGCTAAAGGCCCAGCTTTAATCAGACATTTGACGCAGAAAACTAACTGTTCTATGGGATGAAATTTTTCCACAAAACTTAAATGCAGATAGCATAGAAATAGCATCTAATTTCTATTACCAATTATTTCCTTTCATCCCAAATTAAATCATCAATTGAGAATTCCTATGGGAGAAACTTCTCCTCGATCATACGTCCATTTCTTATCGCAGATAAATACAAGGGCAAATTCCGGATTCACAGCAAAATAATAAAGCTCAACAAAAACAAACTACATTGCGAGAATAATGTGCTTGTTACCTCATTACCTCAAGTCTTAATCAGGCAACCCATGTGCTAGAAAAGTGAAGTATCTTACAACTGGTGGATCCTGTTATTGAAAAACACCCCCATTTGAACCATGTTGGGACCACATTTCTTGTGGAAATAAAGAGGCAAAGCAACAACTCATGCCGAAGTATCTTCAACCACTGCTACAACTATCGTTAGTTTTCTATTGGGACCTACAGCCTTCACTTTTTTTTGCCATTTATTAGTCTGGGATTATAAAGAAGCTAGAATCTCAACCTACAACCATGCTCCCTAATCAAGATAGAATAGAATACTGTAATGTAATCAAATAACAAATCCAAATAATTTGAGTTCAAAGCTCCCCAACCCATGCAGGGAAACTATCTCAATCCCATATTCACCCATTCCTAATCTAGATAGAATAGCATATCGTAATCAAATAACAAATCCAAATAATTTGAGTTCAAAGCTCCTCAACCTATACAGGGCAACTATCTCAATCCTATATTTACTGATTCCTAATATAGATAGAATAGCGTACTGTAATCAAATAACAAACCCAAATAATTTGAGTTCAAAGCTTTATTCGCACATGCATATCTGCTGTGGCGAAGCTAACCAAAGCCAATCACAGGTAATGTTACAACTTACAAGAACTAAGTATAACTATCCTTTTAACCTTCCTTTAACTTTTTATTTCATGTATCTTTGGGTAGGAGAAATTATAACAAAGAACAAACAGGAAGAAGAAATGCCATCGATGCGCTATATACATATAATCTCCAGTGTAATCAATGAAGTCCTCAACATCAAAGAGGCATATTGCCCAGCCATTCGTAAAAGAAGAATAATACCTACAAATGAGCTGGAAAATTCAGTAAGGAAAGAGTCTAATTAGCACGTGCATTATATAAAATAGCACCGATTGACTGAGCAAAACTTCGAAATAGATAGGAAATTTAAAGGCAATGTACCAGAATGTCATCATGATCCAACAGCCTTCTCAGTTCGTGCTGTCACCAGACTCAAAAATCTAACAAAATTAATGACATTCAAGACAGGCAACATATGTCAATATGCCTGTTTAGCCAATATTTCACGCATATATGATGGTGCACACACCCAGTTCCTCCCAAGCACGAGGAGTATCATACTGAGTTCAAACCAATACACTTAGCATGGTCCAGTAACCTCCTTTTTTCTTTTTTAGACCTACAAGAGAAGAAACATTTGAATCTGAGAAGTAATATTTGAATCTATCCAATATTTAGCATACTCCTAATACATAGACAGCACAAATAAATTAGTTCCTGCAAAGACCTGAAAAAAAGGGTAGAAGAAACCAAAGCAACTAATTTAAAAACACTGGATAAACCAATGCTACCATAGAGACCACCTCAAGCCCCACAAGACAAAATTAACCATGAAAATACCGTGCAAAGCAGCTTGTATCAAGGACAGCTCATTACCATCCCAAGAATCTGACAACTCCAACTAACTCACTAGCATGGTTGATAACCACCTAGACCCACCAATCTTCCCAAAAATGCTTATCTCACTAAAAGCCACGTCCCATGTAATCATGAGGCTGAAATAAGTTGATAACCAAGACTACGACAATATATGGCTAATCCTTCTTTAAAGACTAATCGGGCATAAAACCAGCATCAGTAAACCATACAGCAGTGCACTGCCCACCAAAGAGCAAGCATCTAGCTGCAGTTCCATTCTACAATTGACATCTTATAAAACAAAACATACTGCAGATAACTAAGAACTAGTCAACAAGTCATCTACTTAGCCGTTTGGATACGTAATCTACACCTATTAAAAACAAATTGCAAGAGTTATTTAAAAAGTTTAGTCACAATAGCAATCAATGTCAAGTTAACCAAATCGATAAAAACAATAAAGGTAACTACAGATGGATGATCATTATTGAATTCAAAAACTAAAAGTATACATCCAAGAAATTCAGTGAAAATGTATCAATCCCCCTAAAGAATAGCCACTTGTCAGAAAACAAACTGTCACTAGTAGGCTAATGAAAAACTGGTCAAATTCAGTTAGTTGAAGGGGATGAGAAAGAGGTCAAGAAAACAATAAATTCACATGGAAAGATGAGTACAAACATATATTTTGCTACATGTTATTACCCGGTTGATCAGGAACCTGGGCAACTCTTCCTGGTCCTATAATCAGGATAAAACAGACAAGTTGGACCCAGATAAAGGAGCTTCAAGATATGCTAACAAACCTATGAAACGTGATGAATGCAAGCTTTTCGATTCTCTATAAAGAATATGGATCGAGGAAAACTACTGTAATCTACCCACATTCAAAATACCATGTAATGGCAAATGATTCACTCAAACAATGTGTTAAACAAGCATACCAGGAAACTTGAAATACAAGAACAAAAAAAATGCAAACACATTCCCTGTAGCTAATGAAAAAATGGCCAACGTACAAGAGTACTGACAGTGTAGCAGTGTACATTATGGACAAATTCCTGAGTACCAGCGAAAAAAATGCACTAACAAATATACAAAGACATGAGATTGACAAGCCCTACACAACTGTTAGTAAGCTGTAGTAACAGATATAATCTATTGCCAAATAAGAGCAAGAAGAACACAAAAACCAATAAACAAAAGAAGCCTCTTCAGATAATAATCTTGCTGGCCTTGGCCTTGGCCTTGGTGCTGAGGATATCCATGTGCATGGCCACCATGAAATGAATTAGAGAAACCATAAGGAAAGCCAGCAGCAGTACCATACATGGTGGGATCAGGAAATCCATACACTTGAAGGTTAAAAAGTGAAGGAATGAGACAACCAAAAGCTGCCGACAGAGTAAAATTGCCCAATCTAGCTGGCGCAATTGGAGCAAAACCTCCCAACCCTCCCATGAATCCAAATTCATGTTGGGCAAAATGATTTGGTTCTGGTGGAGGGGCTGTTTCAGGCCTCTGTCCAGCTGGTCGTTTAGGTATATTAACACCAGGAATGGACTTTGATCGAGGGTCAGTCGAAGCTTTACCCCTACCATACAGGGGAACCAATTTCTCCTCTTCTACCAGAGCCTTACAAACCGGACATTCCTTGGATTGTGAGTGAAAATGGAGCCATTTGTAAAGACAAGGCCAGCAGAAAAGATGACCGCACAAAGTCACAATGGGATCCTGAGCTAAATCAAAACAAATATTGCATTCAAAGTTACCAGCATTACCATTACCATTGTTGCTGGGAAATGAGGGGTTCTGGGGCGGCCTGCTTGTCAATTTCCCAAACCCACTTGCCATCTCCCAAACCGCAACTGTCACTCCAAAATCTCAGATACCTATATGTCACACACAAAATTTAATCAACATATAACACCAAAATCGAAAACTGAACAACTCAAAAATACAATGCTATCATTCCATAGTCGAAATTTAAAAAATCCTCTTGAATTTGGAGACCTTAAATACGAGTTCTAAACCAAGAACTGTCCAGAACAGAGTATAAGGAGCAAGTCAGAATAACATATCACTTTTATATGGCCCCATTTCCAAAACGGTGAAATATGCCAAAGACAAAAGGGCAAAAGCTATGGCTGACAAATTCCAATTCTATAATCTTTATTTAATTTCTAACAATCAAACGGCACAACACTCGTTAAAATTGAAAAATAGGATTCACTGTAACCAAAAAACTAATAATAATGAGGCCTCCAAATTCAAATCAACGCTCTAAAAACCTAACAAATTGTAACATGCAACGTGGATAATAATTACTTCTACGAGATAGAGGCAATGACTAACAGATTAACGATTCCTATCCAGATTTTCAGAAAGGTAATAATTGTAACTGTGACAAATGAAAAATTAATAGTCAGGGATTAAGAAGGAATTACTTGGAGATAATTGAATGAAAGATGATCGACCGATACACGAACCGATCGATTGCAAAAAGTCGAGTGGAGGATGCCAGAAGCTCTAAAAATTCCTCAAGAAAATCAGTAGAATGACGAGCAGGATAATATATATATATATATATATATATATATATATATATATATTCCCCTATATTGAGAACCCTTCCACGGCAATTTACTTTCCCATGGTTAGCGCGTACCAGTTGCTTTTGACATCTCTTAGGATTTTACAGCTGTCATGTATCTAGTGGCCTCTTCATATTCCTTGCGTTATTATCCGTCCGATATGTCCCGTGCGGTGATTAACGGTTGAAATTTGAACAACAGCCTTTACAGAGGGCGTGAGGGATAAGCAAAACCGAACTGAATTGAGTGAATTCGGTTAGATTTAGAAAAATAGAGAAATTCGGTTTTCAATTTCGGTTTGGTTTAAAATTGAGAAAACGAAATAAATCGATTAGTGAATTTTTTTTAATTTGTCTTTTAATTTGAATAAAAATAATATTGTTCTATATAAGATAAAAAAAAACTCAAATTAATTTATCACAATTACATCTCATTGAGAGTCCAAAACTAAAAATCGAACTGAATTAATCTGATTTTATTCGGTTCATTTACTTTGATTTTTTCTTTAATTTCTATCGATTCAGTTTTAAATGAAACTAAATTTAATTTATTTGATTTTTAAAATTTCAATTCGATTTAAAGCGAATCAACCGAATGCTCAGCTTATGGTACGCTTGGGCATTCGTCGGGTGTGTCTAAAAATGGCAATAGCGGAGCAAGGTGGAGCGGAAGGCCATCCTCCGTCTACTACTCTCAATGGAAATTCTTTTCATATTCTTGCCTGAGCAGAGAGGGATGACAGTTATGCATTATGTATTACATTATTATATATCATAATTACATTCCCTGTTGAATTGATTATTATAATAAATTTTATTGTGTAATACTTTTTATATAAATTAATTAAATAAAAAAATATAATTACATTAGGGATATGATAATAATCTATATTAATTTCTTTAAAATATAGTAAGTATAAATCAAAAATATTAATTTTAAATTTTTTTAAAAAAATTTATATTCAATCAAATATAAAAATTTTGATTTTTTAAAATTATTTATTTAAAAATTTACTTTATTAAAAAAATAATTTTAAATAAAAATATTAAATTTCCTCAACTAGAGACCGTTAAGATTTGCTGAGATATGCTGCGTATACTTCACTGCCAAAAAATTAAAATTTACTTCATTTGTAGCTGGCCAGTACGAGCACCTTTTGTCCATACATTTTACCATCTACCTCAACACTCGTTTCCATGTCTCCATAATCATACATATCATAGCTATTTCTAGTTTTGATCTTTCTCACTATAAATGCACGTACGCATCTTATTAAAACGATCAGAAATTACAATTAAACAGTGCTAAGAAATCACGGGGAGAGGGATGAGACCCAGGCAAAAGGCCCGACTTTCCCTTACGAAATTTCTAGCCAGCTATCTAGCTGATTATGGCCATAACGCCTACTGTATGAAAATGAGCAAGTCTTCCCTTGCTTGTTTAACCAAGTCAAAAATCTCCCAAGGTACGATGCTCATATGGAAGCGAGAATTGTCTAACAGCCTCCTATTTACGCTAAATAGTACAAAATTCTCTAACTTAAATCTCTTTTTTCAGTTGTAGACCAAGCTTAATGGCAGTAGCTTCTGCAAACAATTTGAAGGGTGCAGTCCTGAAGCATGTGAGCCCATCCACAATGTCTTTCCTAGTATTGATCACCAACATTGAATCAGTCTTAATAACATGGTTTGCATAATAACAAATAGATAGATTGATCTCCTCCTGTAATACAGATGGATTAGAATCATGTTTATAAGTGACAAAACTAAGAGCTAGAATGGGAGTTGATTTCATTCGTTCTAAGTATCTTTTTTTTTTTTTGATGGGCCAAAAACAATGGCTAACAAATATTAAACTTTGAAGAAATAAATAATACTAATAATAAAATTATTATTATTATTATTGAACAATATTTAAAATGTTGTGCTTGTAATCAATAAGCACGTATGAACAACTGTTGTGTTTGAACAAATATAAATTATATTGCATGAAATTTTAAAAAGTACAGGATATATCTTAGGCCCAATACATTGAACCCAAACTTTTTTTTCCAGAAAAAGAACAGGCCCATCAAAACAGAGAAAAGAGCACACAAAATCACCTTCACACATCATTAACAGAGAAATATTATGATTGTCGCATCTTCCATCTGTGTTTTAGCCTCACAAATGTTTCTCCTATCAAAGATGCAGGAAAAACTCCCTTCGGCCTAAAGCTCATATTCTATAGGTCATGTCAGAGTTCCTAATCGGCTATGTTACTAAGTGAACCAATTCGATTAATATGGAAGTATTTCATTTTGAACGTTGTTTTAAATTCTTATTAATTAATTCAATAATTTAAAACTTAATAAAATTTAACAAATAAAAATAATAGGTTTCATGAAAAAATTATAAATTTAAATAAATTAAATTGTCTTTAATTTAACTATCCAATGATTAAATGTTTGGCTGTTAATGAGAAAAGTGAGAATTTTTTTTCCTTTAAGTATTTCTCTGAAGAAAGAAATTACAAGAGAAAAAACTCTGGATCCAGCTTATTCTAATTTGTCTAGTCATAATGCCATGTGCACTGGGACTATCTTCTAGAACCTCCTCAAGTCATATTTGACCGACTGCGTGTAACAAGAATACATTTTTCAGTTTAAAAACATAGAGAATAAGAAAAAATTGAATACATAATAAAAACCATTTTTAATTAATTAAAAATATTTAAATTGTTTAATGTCCAGCCACAATAAAACAAACAATTCACCTTTGTATTTAAAAATAATTTAAAAACGAAAAAAAAAAAATGAAAAGGCTTGAGGTCGAAGAACATTATTAATAATAAGTTCACAATGGTTGAAAGGTCAGGCTTCCGTAAAAATAAATCTGATGACTTCCAATAAAATCCTAGCAGGCAACTTCTAAGTATTTGTCTCCATTAACTGAATTAACCTAATCCCTCGCTACCTTTCGTTCTCGTCACCAGAAAATTAATTTTCTTCTTCTCTCCGTTTCCTATTTTTGACTCTCCATCAGATTCCACAATTTATCCTCTGCTTAAACATGGCACTCTCCTCGTTACAAGGCTTCAAAAATTGCTTGTCAGAGCACCCATCAATCATAAACTTCCGGTGGAGCATTACCCAGACATGGGGCTCCACCTGGTCCTTCATTTTCTCCGCTATATCCATCTATATCGCCGCCTCCATCACCCTCCACCTCCTCCTGTCCCTCCTTCTCCACCGTAACCGCCGGATCCCACTTGGCCCAATCCCAGCCATCCACAGCCTCACCGTTGCGTTAATCTCAGCTTTCATTTTCATCGGCTTACTTTTCTCAACCATCGCCGAGATTCGAGACACGCGGTGGTTCTGGGGCCGCACCAAGACCACCACCGCTTTCCAGTGGCTCCTCTGTTTCCCGCTAGGCACGCGCCCCACCGGCCGCGTCTTCTTCTGGTCCTACGTTTTTTACCTCTCTCGGTTCCTTCACCTATTCCGCACATTCTTTACTATTCTTCAACACCGTAAACTTACATTGTTTACGTTGTTTAACCAATCCATTCTCTTATTCATGTCCTTTCTCTGGCTGGAGTTTTCACAGTCAGTTCAAGTGCTGGCTATTCTACTAATGACTTTGTTATATTCGGTGGTTCATGGTTACCGGTTTTGGACTGGAATAGGATTGCCGAGGGCAAATTTCCTGTTTGTAGTGAACTGTCAGGTTGTGCTGGTTGGATGCAATCTTGTGTGTCACTTTGGGGTTCTGTTGTTGCATTTGTTGAAAGGCGGGTGCAATGGGATGGTGGCTTGGGGGTTGAACTCCGCATTGAATGGGGTGATCGTGTTGTTGTTTATGAGGTTTTACGTGAAGGTGCATTTGATAAAGAGGAGAGCTCGTCAAGAATGTGAAATTCAGGGGCATCTGCACTCGGAGATGAAGAGTGAAAAGACGAGTTAATTATTGATGATGATCGTTTCACCTGAACTAATTAATAAATTTCACGAGTTTTGATCATCTGTACAGAAATTATGTCAACCGTGACATTAATTTTGTAAAAATATTTAAACTGTATTACTATTATTATTGAATACAAATACGAAACTGGGTTTTTGAACAGATAATTTGATGCGCCAAAAAGAGAAGTTATTGTTCGTTGAAGCAATTTTGCTTGGTCAAAGCTCCGAAAGGTCAAGCGGCCTTTCTTTGCCGCCCGCTGTTCTGGACTTCTTTGAATTTCTGTATTTTTTTTATTTCTTGCTATTTTTTTTAATAAAAATTTATAACTAATGATCTCATTTTCGTGTTGCTTATCTATATATTTATACAAAAGTATAAGCAGAGAAAATATAATAATTATATATATCACATCAAATTTTTAAGATGTTTACTATTTTGAAATTTTTGGGAGCAAGCAGCTATTGCAAGCAAGTGGAAGTGATAATTTATTTCCTTCACTAAAATATAAAAGGTATTCATCAATTTTTTAATTTTATTTATTTTAGACATAGCCAATTAATATTATTTCCATTCTCTCATACTAACAAACATTACCTAGACTAGAGTGGATTTTTTTTTTTTTTTGGGGTGGAGGTTTCAGGTAAAGGTTTTTAGAGCAGTTTGATTCATCATTCAATGTTGATTTATCATCTTAAAAACATTTATGTTTTATATATTTGTATTGATAATTGTATCCTCATGTTTATTTAATGCAGAAGCTCAAGTTCGTACAAGATTCAAATATAATGCACAAAAGTAAGAAATAAAAAAAAATATATATATATATAGCATAAAGAGTTTTTTTTTAATACAAGTTTGTTTTTTTTTCCCTGAAACTTTAATGCTTGAGTAGTTGTAAAAAATAAGACTGTTTTGTAAATTAGTCAATGCAAATTTTTTCAATAAAAGAAAAACTTAAGTCATTTTTAATAGATATGACTTTCTTTTGAAAAAAAAGAATATTTTTTTCAAAATTTTATAAATTCACCTAAATAAAAAATTTTCTAATCAAAATTTTATTATAATTTTATAAATTAAATTTTTAAAATTTTAGTGTATTTTAAATATAAAAAATTATTTTAGAAGATAATGAAAAACCCCATCCATCGGCCATAAAAAATTTTCTTTGATTTTCCTTTCATTATTTTCCACAGCTTTTCTTTTGTCATTGACGATAACCAACTTCATATTTTCACTCTCTATCTCTTTCTTTTTTTTTCTCTTATAATGTTTTTCCAATCATACTAAATAAATAAATCATATTTTCATTTTATTTGTATGAGTTTGTCAAAATTTATAGATTTTAATAGTAAATTTTTTTATATTTTTTAATAGTTAATTTTAAAAAATACATGACAAATCAAAGATATATGAAAAAAAAAATCTTATGACTACTAGAGTTTCATTATTCAGAGATAAATTAAGATTTTATAATAACGACGATGAAGTTATTAGATTGAAAATCTGTTTAAAATTTTATATCAGATTTATTTTTCTTAGTTATTTGTTAATTCTGTTGATGAAATATTATGTGTCTCTTATTTTGTCTCTCTTAATAGGAGTTTGTATATCTTTATTTATAAGAGTTTGTTTGTCTTTTGTCACGAGAGTTAAAAAAAAAGTTTGAATTTGATATTCAAAAAATTGGACTCATTTAAAAACTAATCAAATGACAATGAAATTGATTTGTAACTCAATATAACCACTAAGTGAAATATATTTTATTATTGATATGTCAATCGTAGTTGTTAAGATGTTGTATATAATCATTTCATCAATATGATAAATAAAGTTCAAAGGAAAACTTATTTTTATAACAAAATTTGTATGTATTTCTTGAATATAGTCAAGTTTGTTTGTTTTAAAAACTCATCAAATAACAATGAAATCAATTTGTAACTTAATATAACCAATGAGTGAAATGTATTTTATTATCGATGTGTCAATCGCAGCTATTAATATACTGTATACAATCGTTTCGTCAACGAAATGAATAAAGTTCAAAGGAAAACTCATTTTTATAATAGAATTTGTATGTATTTTTTGAATATAGTCAAATTTGTTTGTTTGTTACAAAATGTACTTATTAATTTTTATTAATGGAAGATTTATTATTTAAAATATAAAATTTTTTTTAAAAAATATAAAATAAATTATTTTTTTGTAAAACAAATCAAACTAAAATTAAGAAAACTATTTAAAGTAATTTTTAACACATTTCTCAAAATCACAACTATTAAATATATTTTTTTCACAAAGAAATATATTCTCAAGACATCGATACAACCACAAATCACATCGACAAAATTCTCTAAAAATATTTCTAAATAATATTTTAACTTAAAAGGCAAGGTAAATTAGATTTGCAAACTACTAAATTATGGATTTTTGTGTAATTAGAAATTTTTTATTCCTTTAATCTCTTAAAAATTATGTTTATTTTTATTGGTATAGTGGTTGAAACTACAGGCATTAAAATTCAACATGAGCTTATGGAACTAGGATGAAAGTATCTAATTTTTATTAATAAATCGATTTTGTATGAGGGAAGTCAAGTAACAAATAATACATTTAGGGTTAGGGAGTAAGCCAATTACATTGACTATAAATTAGCAATTAGCATTTGTAGTTACTTTCCAATTAAATACCTCTTGTGCTGAATTTTAAAGTCGTCAAGGTCATGATCTTCCAAAAGGCAATTTGCTATTTTGTATTCATGCAAGGAACTATACAGCGAATTAATTAGCAACTTCAATTGTAAATGCAAGCAAATGATCAAATGAATATATTTTATGCTACAAGTTGCATAAAACATTAAAGAATAAAGGATATTATTTTCATATCATGATAGGACACTTCTCATGATCATATAGCTATGCTGCTGCCCTTCATAATTAATGATTTGATAAAATTTAATAATAATAATAATAATATTTTTTATAAAAATAAAAAATTTTGTTTTTATTTTTTTGTTATTTATTTTTTAATCTTTTAATTTTTAATATTCGCAATTGATTAATACACTTCTGAATATTTTTTATATTAATTAAATTAAAACTATATAAAAAGCCACAATGCCCAGAATGAGTGACTAATTTAGCATATATGACTTCAAGGAAGCTTCTATTTCTCTTACTAATTACCATCGTTCGGGAGTTGAGTTTTTCCAAATTGGCTGGAATGGGAAAAGGCAATTTTACATTTTTCGTGCACGGTTTTTTTTCTTTTATTTATTAGTATATTTTTTTTCCCTGGTTGATGCTGTTTAATTGAGTACTTAGTGAAGTATAAAATGGATAATTTTCGGCCTTCTAGATGAGATGCATCGCTGACGGCTAGCCAACGACTCTGATTCGTTTTTTTTCCACTGTGTCCTTTTGCGGGAAATCAAAGAAAGGAAACTTCTATTATCTAATTTTTTATTCTCGTCCACTTCACATTCGGCGCGATGGACCAAGAAAATAATATGCATCAATAAATGTGCAAAATTTGATTAACTCTAAATTTATAGTTTATAAGATTTTAAACATATAAATTTCACCTATAGATATTATATAAAAATATATATGTAATGAGTTTGATGAGAATTTTTTGTGACTCTTTTGTTCATAATAATTTACTTATAGTTTAACGCGATTTTGCATTTTTTATCTGTATATAAATCCTAATAGATAAAGAGGAAATTAATTTATATTTTTTATAATTTAATTTATTACATTTATCACATAAATAAATAAATGATCATAATTAATGAATTATTTAATTATTATTTAGATTTATAAGTCAGCAAATAATTAGTAACAAAAGCAAACATCTTACAAATGGCAGTAGAAATCTTATTAATTCACCAACCAACACGGATTCCCCAGCATATCACAATCATGAAACTTGAAATCTAAACGCATGGTTTGTAGGCCTAGCAAAGCCCAATAAATAACCACATTATTTTAAAAATACTAGTGAATTCTTCGGTAATTTTATGATATTATGTCATTATATAAAATTTTAAATTATATATATATATTTTATTAATTATTTATAATAATTTTATTAAAAATAAAATTTATTTAAAATAATAAATAATTATATATAATATTTAAAATATATTATTATAATATAATATCGTATATAACACTAAAATATTGATTTAGAATATGACAGTTGAAATATACAAGAAAGCAATATATATATATATATATATATCTCACAATCATGGTCGACCTAGTCCTCATTGTACAGCTGTGTATTGTACGTCGTTGAGGGAAAAAAAAAAACGTAATGCTAGAATGTCTCTTGTCATTGTCTTCAACCAAAAAAAAAAAAAGGAAAAAACTACATTTCTTTTATAGGAAAAAATAATAATAATATAAATTAAGTATTATACGTTATGGGCCCACCTAAATCAGAGCCCATCTTTGGTGTGAACTAAATTCGGGTATAGTTTTGAACCAGAGCTCATCAGAATTGATCGCGGGACTCGTCTATGTACAACCCAAAAAAGCGCATGGGATTGAGCTTCTTGGAATCATTGCCTCCTTCCAATTCTAGTCGCTAGAAGCCAGAGTTTAAATCAAACAGAATTGTGATAGGAGAATAAAAAAAAATAAGAAGGCAAAATCAGAAAGCGAACCAATGCAACCACTCAATAATTTCCTTTCATATCGTACGCCCTCGCATCCCTTCCATCCGATGTACATAATTTTTTATGTTATTATCCAATCAGCCCATGGAATCATACGCTCTGGCCGCATCACTTTTATCTAATATATGGACTTTCTTTCTTTTTTTTTTTTTAACTTATTAGCCAACGAGAGATCGTGTCGTAGTGAGCTGGAAAGACTTTGTTGTTATCTCCAGTTTCCTTCCAAAGCTAGATCGAAAATTGACCTTGTTTCATTGGCCCTATAATTATCATCATCATTATTGTATTGTTTTTCTTTGCTTTTTTGCTCCTGATGCCAAAACTGCCTCTCTCTTCTTCATCACCTCCCATTGTTGACTTTCACTCTGCAAACCAGGTAATAATTCTGCACCCTCTTTTTGATCCGTTTTCAAGTTTGGTTTGTTATTTTCTATAAGCGGAAAAATTTTAGTATATTGTTTAGTTTAGTTACTATGCCTGTGTTTAATTTCACCTACTATAGTAAATGAATTTCAATACAGTAAAATCAGTTAATTTTGATTTTGTTCAAATTTTTATTATAATTGTTGTACTTTGATAGATTTCAGCAAATTTCTTTGATTTGAAATAATATAATTTTATGACTGTTTTCGGTGTTTCTTAATTGATACAAGAGATTCGCGAGTTTGATTAAATTAGGTAGCAATCGATCCATTTCCTGCGCATTCTCAGTCATATGATGACTAGTAATATGTGTGCAATTTTTTTGTTTTTGGCACTCATATATACACTGTTTATAGTATTGGGGATTGCAGCGCGTAGTACGTCCATAATATACCTGTTTGTAATAAATGGGGATGACTCTGACCTCGCGTAACTTCTCATTGTTCCAGGCTTAAACTTGGTATGTACAACCACCGTTTGGTCCATTTGCAGAATTGTGGGTCCTATTTTTTCCTCACGATCCAATTCTGTTCATTCATTCTTCCCAGACATGTTGCTTGATAACGAGTGGTTCAATGTTTTCACTAAAGAACCGCCTACCATTGATCAGCCCGTTCTAACTTTTCCACCAACTGCCCGATATAACTTGAGGATTACTTTTGAATTAGATTTTTCAACTAATAATTGGTTGTTTGATAATCACTGGAATTTCCTGGTGCAATCTGCTTATGATATCTTTTATTTTATTTTATTTTATTTTTTTGGTGTGTCGTATCTCCCTACAAAATTTTAGGGCCATCTCAAGTAAATCTGATACACATTCTATTGCAGAGGGAGGTCTCTATCTTGGATTCTGTAAAGAGATGGAAGTTTGCAAGCCCATTAAAACTACTGACAGAAAAAAACACCACTCATTAACTCTTTTTAGGTTTACAAGGGGTTTGATATGTCTCCTGGTGTTTCTTTCTACTTCTTTTATGTTTTTGGTGTATTTTGGGCCACTGGCATTCTTGGCACGGCTTATCAGCATACAATATTTCAGAAAATTGTCCTCCATAATCTTTTCTATTTGGCTGTCTTTATGGCCTTTTCTATTTGAAAAGATAAATGGGACTAAAGTTGTATTTTCTGGGGATTTTGTCCCACAAGAAGAACGAGTTTTGCTTATTGCAAATCACAGAACTGAGGTTGATTGGATGTACTTGTGGGATCTTGCATTGCGGAAAGGGTGCCTAGGCTCCATTAAATATATCCTCAAGAGCAGCTTGATGAAACTACCAGTTTTTGGATGGGGTTTTCACATTTTGGAGTTCATTTCAGTTCACAGGAAGTGGGATGTAGATGAACCTATCCTGCGCCAAATGTTTTCAACTTTTAGGGATCCTCAAGATCCCTTATGGCTTGCTCTTTTTCCTGAAGGGACTGATTTTACGTAAGCCTATGTTCCTTTTTCCTCCTTAAGGTGCATGCTTTCTCATATACTTATGCTTAACTGTTTCCTGAGACTGCCAAAAGCCTGGACTATGTTGGCTAGCAGTTTTAAACATAAACATAAAGTGATCTATGAGTTCTAAGCAGTCTAAGATTATATTACACTTGTGAAATTCCGCTTTTATAAAAGGTTTGCAACTAGACCTTAATTAGGAAGTTCACATTCTGTTTGCTTTTTACACAGAGAAAAGAAATGCCTAGCGAGCCAAAAATTTGCAGCTCAAGTTGGACTTCCTGTGCTGGAGAACGTGCTGCTTCCAAAAACAAGGGGTTTTTGTGTTTGCTTGGAAGTTCTTCGAGGTTCATTGGATGCAGGTTATTTTTAACTTTATTGTTATAATTGTGGTGGAATGCATTTGATAATATACTTACCAGCAGGCTAAAAATGTGTTTTTGACCCTCATCTGACTAGAAAAATATATCCATACCATGCAAATCCCTATTATAAGTACAATATATTTTCTTTAGGATTATCATCATAAACAGTTCAGTTATTGTGGTCTTTCATGTTTCCTCCTTCTTTTCAACTAAGAATCTTGTAACTTGACATATCGCTGTCTTATCTTGATTAGCTTGTATATTGATTATTCTACTATGATTTTGTGCAATTGTTTAGAAGCAGACAACCTATGGTTAACACGAGAATTAATCAATAAAAACAATGATTACCTTCCACCCTTTTAGCAAAAGAGAATTCGCAATGCATATGGCTTAAATAGGTTAGCATTGCTCTCGGTGAAAAGCACATGTGGCGCTATATTTTATTGGCATTTGAATGCAGAATAAGCAGAAAGATTAAAAATGACAGGATTTTAATTGAAAAAAAAAATTCACAACAATCAGATGTAATTATATTCACATGATTGGTCAGAATTACATTTGTTGCATGACAGAAAGAATTCTTGTTAGCTCATATAATTGCTGATATTACTGTACACTTGTCACGTCTCATACAACTGCAGTTTATGATACAACTATTGCATACAAGCACAATTGCCCTACTTTTTTGGACAACGTATTCGGCTTGGATCCTGCTGAAGTTCACATTCATATTCGACGTATTCCAATGGAGCATATCCCGACCGCTGATAGTGAGGCTGCTACCTGGTTAATGAATACCTTCCAGCTCAAAGATCAGTTGCTCTCAGATTTCAGAACTCATGGCCAGTTCCCTAATGAAGGAACAGAAAGAGAACTTTCTACATTGAAATGCTTGATAAACTTCATAATGGTAATTTCCCTGACTGCCATATTCACTCATCTCACCCTCTTTTCATCCATTTGGTTCAAAATATATGTAACTTTTGCAAGTGCACTTCTTGCCTCAGCAACGCACTTTAATATTCAGACACAGCCAATTATAGGCTCCTTTATATCAATGTTTAGTCGCAAACAATATAGTAGTTAATAGATTATTGTCATGGAAGATGGTAAAAAATATTTAACTTCTCTCCATACATAGATTTTTTTCGAATCTTATTTGCTGTAGGATTAAAAACCTACTTGGCAATCAACCTTTTGCTCCTTTAGGTCTATTGATGTTAGACAAGGAAAAAAAATTCTTGATCCATACTTCTTATGCCAATAAGCTCAAAGTAACCTTCCTTTAAAGAGGTGCAATATTGATTCATTTGGAGTTTGCTTGTAGTTTGTAATATACTATAACATGAGTTCCATTGTTACTTAAAATTTTAGACGTTTGTCGTCTGAGCTTCAAACGACTATTTTTGTGTCAAAAGAGATGTGTGTTGAACAAATTTTAGACCTTTTAATATCAACAATGGCGTAGCTCAAGCACATTGTTCCTTGCTCCTTTCATCTGGATCAACATCTAATTTATAATTAGGACTTGTTATTTAATTATAATTTTTAGCTTCCTTTTCTGTTTTCTCTAACATTTAAATTAAATCTAGAGATTTTAGTATTTTTAAGCTTGTATATACGATTGTTATCTATTATTAGAATTCAGAATTCAGTTTATCAATAAAATTAGTCTTTTTTTTTTTTTTCCGATGGACTCCAAAAATTTTTCATCTTTGTAGATTCATATTTTAAGAGTAGATGTGATTTAATCTTGTTATCAAACTATCCGCTACGTGAACATCCTTCTCTGAATAGGAACGGTCCTGCCCTTAGAACTCATGGACAGATTGAATTGGATCTATATGGTATAACCTTAACCAGCTGAGGTTTTAGTTTAAATCTGCTTTAGCCTGTGACTGGGCCTGGTTTAGAATCGAAGGGTCAATTCTAGTAGTACATCCAGGACCAATTATATGTGTAATCAAAGCGAAAAAGTGATCAATCCAGTAATCCAGTCTGATGGTGCTAAGGCAAAAATGGAATATGATTCATCAATTTATGGCCCACCCATAATTGATACGGTATCATAGGTAAATAGATGGCTACCCGCGAGTTACTGCAGGTACCAACTGCCTTTACATATTGTGAATTATATTCATTTTTATCTTCTTATATTTTCTTCACTCTCTATTTTATTGTCCTTGCTAATCAATACTAATAATTACATATAATGCTATTCATATATTTCAAGAGTATAATGATATTTTATCTCAAACTTTAATTATATGTTACAATAATTACCATAAATAATTAAAAATAGTACTATTTTAGGCATATAATCAAGAAAGTTAAAAGTCTTTGGATTTATGTCGTTGTCAGGTAATCATAGTGCTAAACCTACAATTAGATGACAATGGTGCTGCACAAAAATCAACACTGTTAAAGAGCTTTTGAATATATGTTGTTGTCAAACAATTTGCCAATTATGCAGGTTAGAAATATTACATATTAGATTCTAATAAGAGCTAATGTATTGTCCTCCTAAAAACCACTAAAATGAGAGAGAATTCTATGTAGTATCAGCAGATAACTTTGATCAAGGCCTCTGAATTGAACATTTTTCTTTAAGGGGAGAAGATATTACAAAATGCAATTTAAGAAAATTGCTAAACGAAAATTATTAAAGAATATCTAAAATCCTTAGAAGAAAATGGATAAAAGTGTTATGTTCTTCTCTAAAGATTAAAAAAAAATAATCATATACCTCTATCATCTTTAGGATAGACAAATTTAGAAAACGTTGAAGTAAAATATGTAAAATTTTAAAGATTGGAAATATATTTTTCCCCCTTTTTAATAGAAATGAAAATGTCGAAGTAAAATATGGAAAACATTAAAGAAAAAAAAACTTGAATAGAAGATGAAAGATGACCATAAAATTTACTACAGGACATCAATGGCCCAAGGAAGTTTCAATATATCGTTGGTCTATCTAATATTTTTTAAGGTACTTAGTGGCTGATATTTCTATGCCTTACTTTTGTGAGCCATCTTGAGTGCTATTATCATTTATAGATGGCATATGGTGATAATAAATCTATAAACTTGATGATTAAAGCCTTAATTTTTTATTCAACACAAAAGTTAAACATAAATTTATTTTAAAAAATTAGTTCAAATTCGCTTTAAATTTTTTAAAATGATTTTAAATTTTTTTATTAAACTCAATTCAGTCTATAAGTTATTTAAAATTAATCTGATTTTATTCAAGCTTTGAATCGACTTAAATAATCTGATTTAATTTATAAATATATTTAAATTTTATTTAAAAATAAAAATTTTATTTTATTTTCAAAAAATTAAAATTATAAATATTCTAATTCAATTTGAAAATGATTCAAATTCATTGCTGCATCTTAACTCAATGATTCAATTTATCCATGATTTAAAATAACATGATTTAAATTCGCCTAAAAAATTGTTATTCAAAAATCAATCTAATCTGAAAATAATTAATTCAAACCTGTATAACTAGACTCATTTACCAATCTAATGATAGGACAAATGATTATCATGCCTTTTGATAATCTTGGCGGGTTTCAATTGAAATTCTAAATAGCAACCATTTAAGATTTAAAAAAAAAAAAAGAAAAAAAGAAAACTTCATTAAATGTATAATCATGAAGCATGAATTAACAGATTCAAAATGATGGCCCCATGTAAAACACTAAGACCATGGACTAACAACAACAGAGTTAAGATTTATATGGTATCAGTTCCAACACAAACCACACACCATTGTCCATCATAGTAATTAAATTCAACAACCCAAGTCCAATGTCCCATTATGTGAAAGGGAACCTAAATACCTATGTGCTACTCTAATACCAAAAGCTCCTTAGAACACATCTCCAGAGAGAATTAAACATGTTCATATGTGCTTGTACTACAGGTCAGTCAGAAAATCATCCCTACAAAGCAAAAATAAAATAAATATTAGAAAGCTTGATGACAAATAGAAAAAACTTCAAAACTTTTACCAACAGAAGATAGAACAATCAAGCATATAGAAGCTAACAGAAAGAAACTCACTAGCATGTAGCCTTATTTACAGAAGCTAACAGTAACGAAGAGTTTTCTCAATAAACGTCCCCAACCAAACTATTGAAGTCATCAAAGCTCCACAGGTCCATTAGGCTTCCACAATCCTTAGTTGTGTCTCCATTGAAGAAGTTATCAAGCGAAGCCTCCCAACACCCTTTAAGATATGGCGTCTGAAAGTTCATCTAGTTTTTAAAGGCCAACAACTCATCAGACAGATTTTTCATTGTTTTCTTCTATAGGCACCACATTCTTAGGATCAAGTTTCAACTTCTTCTTAAGGTTAGCATCCTCCATAAATAAGGAATCATCAATTTCTAGAGTAGCTGAAAGAACATATGAGATTTCAGGAGTCTATGCAGCCTGCTCTCCTCATCTAATGTCTGGACGCTCAAATGAGTTACTACCCTGATCAGATTTGAAATACATGGGGACATTATCACATTGAGTAACAAATTTGACTGCTGCAACCGGTTCACCAGTGGTTTCTCACCAACAAAGCCCATAGTACCAAAATAATCTTTATCTGGGTTACTCATTGAACTCAAACTCTCAATTAAGTTTATCTTGGGAGGTGGTATATGAGGGTTTGCCTTAACTGGGCGTTTTGGTGAAGCACATGAAGCTTCATCAGGGAAGTTCACTTTAGCTTTCAGAGAGAGAGAGTTGTAAAATAATAGCAACAATTCGATAACACATCAGGCATCTAGTAGAGGAAGCTGAATACTCATCGAAGTCAGAATCAACAAATTCACGGTTTGTGGTAACCATTGCAATAAATCCAGGATTACTTAAGTCCCTTCTGGTATCTCCCAATTTCCTCTGAAAACACAATCCCATATAGATGCACACTATTATTTCCTCAAAACAAAGATCAATAAATTCGTGAAATAAATGAAAATCCAAGCTGGAGAGCATATATAGTTAATATTGTATACCTGAAGTTCATAGGAATGCTAAATGATGAAATAAAGGATTATTAGTAAGAATTAGTTACATTATCAAGCAGGTGAATGTTGAATACCCATTGAACAAACAGCTTTATCAAAAATCTAAAAAAGGGAAAAGGAAACATATCTCAAACTGGAAGAAGAATGAAGTAAAATACCTAAGAAAAGCTTCAACGGCAGTTTAAGTGTTCTGTTTTCAAAACCGAAAAAGGAAAAAAAATCAAGTCACCGATCTCATATGATAGGACACAAAGAATGAAAGGAAAATCTAGTCGTATTCTGTTGTCATTTTGATAGGCCAAATCTTTTGGTTGTAGCGCTCTTCTTTTGTCTCAATAAAGCTACAACACAAAATAACTGCATAAATCTTGGCTCTATAATATCTTCCAACATCAATACAAAATATAAATAACTGAAATTTAATAAAATCCTTTGTTTGGCACCTCAAGAATCAGAGGGTTGACTTACTTGTCCATGAACCTCCTAGGAGCACCCATCAAATAGCTGTATATGCAGCTAAAGTTATACAATGGAACACCATTGCAACACAAAGTGAAAAGAGATAATTATACATGAACTATTGGCAACCGAATTCTGCTAATACATACCCAAAGAGTTAGAATATAAAAAAAAAAATTGTGTTAAATTTTGAAAAAAAAAAAGTAACAAATTCAATGGTTGCGTTAAAAAAGCAGAAATCAACCTGTTAGAGAGGAGAACCAATCTTTGATTTGCCAGATCCTCTAGGGCAGCTGCCAATAGCAACCTCTCCACTTAGATGATACTCGACTCTTCACATACTACCGACAAATTTTCGATCAACGAATTGAATTATTTATAAAGAAACCAATATTCAAAGGAAAAATAAATAGAACTTTTAACCAAATTCAACCAAAGACTAACTCAAAAAACTCTGAATTTTTAAAGGAAAACCAGAGAAATAAACTTTTTGGAAAGAAATCAAAATGTTTTAATGCCTACCTATTCTGCATTAGCATTTAATAATGAATGCAAAAGAAGAAAGCAAAGTGCGGTTCGTTAGTGATATAAAAATACTGCCTCAATACTACTTTTCAAGTGGCGACTGTAGAAGAATGGGAGCACATGGTTGACTCGTCGAACTCAAAATCGGGAGCAGAGTGAATAAAAATGGAGAAAACAGCAACGGTTGAATCGTTAGTCTTGTCCATTAACTTCCCGAGCATTTTACCAGTTTAGGTGAAAAAAAAAAACAGTATTTTCTATTTCAGATTGTATGGAAAAAATTACGAAAGATTATAAAATATCATTGATAAAATATAAAAATTATATAAATAATTTTTTTGATTGATTGATTCATTATCTTATATATTGAACTCAATTAGCAAATTAGTTAATCAATCATCAATTAATATATATAATTAATTATGATATTAGGATTTATTTAAGACGATAGCTTACTATTTAAAATTAATAGTTTGATATATAAATTATTAAAAATTTTATTAATTTATTATGTAATTACCTAATTGAAAATTTATAAGTGTCAACAAAAATTTATTAAAGAAAACTAAAAGATATATTATTACTGATAATGATACATAACATATAATATTAAAAATATAGATATTATTGAATATTAAATCTCAATTAATTAATTATTTATTTAATCACATACATATTTATAAATATGTATTGAATAATATCAAACTATGTACAGATATAATTTAATGAAGGAGCTAAGAAGCCATAGAAAGAATTTGCTTCAGTTGGTAATTAACTGATTATGATGGCAGTCTTAGATCATTGATGGTACAGTAGGATGTCGCGCATGACCCGCCCTTATCTTCATGAATGCTTCCCTTTTCCCCAACTCTTTCAACACTAGGTTCATCTTGGCAATACTTAGCTTAGCTATTTGGAACAAGGAAAGAAAACATTCCAAACATGGGTGTTCCTATTTTCTAGCATTAGCAAACAGCAACGTGAGCATGCTGTGGAGGATAAAAACTGTTGCAGTTGATAGGGTTTAGTCATATATGGATAAAAAAGAAGAAGAAGATATTGATTTTGTCAACGATGGAAAGAAACAAAAAAAAGAAAGGAAGTCGTTGGGTGTCATCAAAATCACCTAAGTAACAAAACAACAGTTCGATTGTCGTCATTGATTTTGGGAACCCGAAACATGTGGTTGAAGCGAGCTATATAATAGACCTTTATTGTGGATTAGGTTGGCTTTCTGCGATATGACCTGTTGTTAGGTAATGCGCTACAATGTAATGGATGTGGCGTCCACTAACTAATCCCATTATCACACAACTGTACAATATATTGATAAGCTACGGTTAGCCTAGTTCAGCAGAAGTTAGCCTATCTATCTTGATTCTTCCATATCTGAGTTTGATGCTAGCTAATGGAAAAGATGAACCACAAGTGCCTAACTTTTTTCTTTTATCAACATTATGGTGTTATACACACATCCGGTGTATATAAGTTTTTTTTCGCTATATATTTATGGGGTGGATGAATAATGTTACTTATTTGATAGCAATTAGTGCTAACAAAATCGAACAGGAACTAAAATGGCAAGCGCATGAAAATAGAAATGGGTTGGGTGAGTATGAATAGATACCAACGGTTGGGTACGAGTTTGTGCTGTTTGAGTTCTCTTCCACTAACCTACAACTTGCCCAAGTTATTATTATTACGTTGAAATAGCAGTAAAAGGAACAAAATTATGTGGAGATCAAAATTTTTGGTTGTCTTATCTGTGCTTATCACTTAATGGTTGCGGAGATATGTAGAAAATTTCGTTTTCTCTTAAGTGCGAAACAATCCCCTAATAATAAATAAATCTGTGAAATGAAATTTCTGATTCAATCTGAAGATGTGAACATTTGCAATCTGAATAAATAGATGGTCAAATTAGGAAGCATGTCGGCTTATAATTGCGGGTCCGGACAGTTTATTTACTCTTTTTTTTTTTGGGATCAACGGACAGTTTATTTACCTAATGAGAAAAGATTGCAGAGTAATTAATTGAGCAGGAAATTAATAGATTAATGGTCAAGTGAATCTAGTGATCTAGGGGAGTGGAGGAAGCACGTGCCATGCTCAATGTTTAACCGCCCAACGACATGTGAGAGTGGGAGGCTGCGCTGATGTCTGCCACGTGAGTGGTCACTACTGTTTTTATTTTTTAACGAAATATGAATCTCTCATTTCATAATAAATTTAATATAATTTAACATAAACATAAAATTAATTATTATAATTAAAAACTATCAAAAAATTTATATTAAAAACTTTCAGTTATATTAAAAGAGTTCTATAATTTACAGATTAGAGATATACAGACTCACTTTATCATATATCCAAATCTTTTGAATGAATCTAATTAATAAAAAATAGTAACAAGTGATTCAATAATTAAACTCAAACATCTAAAAAAAAGGTATCAAAAGCTTTCATGAAAAAATACATCACATTCCATAAATAGAGAACAAAACTTTTATGAGAAGAGATCCATATTATCCACATATATAAAATAATTATAATAAACAAATATACCTAGATTTATATGTATAAATTTTATTAGAATAATAAAGTAAAATTTAAATCCATATAATTAAAATTAGGAAAATACAATAAAATTTAATTGATTTAACTTACAAATCGGGTAATAGATCAAAATTTTTTTATCATTTTTAAAAAATAATAAAAATAAAAAAAATTGACTTAAATTGAAGAACAAGAAAATTTGAATGTAATAATTTGGGGCTATTATCAATAAAATTTTGTTCATGACGGTTTAAAAATTTCAATCAAAAGAATCTATTGAAGGAGGAAAAAAAAGAAATGCAAAGAAAAATTATTGAGAGAGTTTTAGTACATAGTTTCAATTTGAAGGTCTGTGGAAATTTGAGATTACTATTGTTTGTTAATAATGCTTCACTACATTTTAACCAAAAGTAATAACAATAATAATAATGTCTCAACACATCGTTTCATACACCACCTTCTCGACTTGCTTTGGCTCTTCACCTCTGCTCTGCCCCTTTCATTTAGGATAGGAATGTTAATGATTATAATTAAGTGTATAATTTATTAATTATTTAAAATAATAAATAAATATATAAATCGTATCACTACAATGTAATAAAATATATAATACTAGTATTTACGGCAAGTTAAGAGCAGCCATTGATTATCACGTGACTGGATACCCTTTCTGCAAACACTCAAAATAATGATACCGCTCAAATGGATCGTACGTATTTAATTTTATTAGCTAACATCAGAAAATAACGTAGTTCAGTACAGAAAAAACAACAGAAGAATTAAAGAAAGAAAAGTTATGTTTGGACATCGTATATGGGACGAATAGCTGGTTCATGCAAGCGTCATTGGATGCTGTGGTTGAAGCAGTAATTAATTAGTTTGGAGTAAGGAAACGTTGTTTCTTGGATGAGTATTGTATAGAAACAGATTTGACTGCAAATTAACATAATTAAAGCGCAAATGACTAAACGCATGGAGATTGTAAATCACTTTTACTATGCGACATAATTAAGTACACATCACTTGAACACCAATTTTGTTTTTCAATTTAAACTCGCTCCTCATCAAACGACATAGTAACCGTTGGAAAAATGAAGCCAGATGTACCCATTATTACTCTTTTTTTTTTTTTTTTACCATTTCATGTAATCATAACACGAGGTGAACATTAGAAACAAAAACAAAATAATAAATTAGTCATATTATTCTTTAAGGTTATTTGATATTATTAAATCTATTATTGTAGAATTCACCTGCAATTAAAGTTTTGGAGAACTTTATCCTTCTTAACTCTTAACATAAACATAAATAAGCATGCGTATGGTCACTTTCTTTGAAAAAATATAGGAGCAAACTAGCAAGGAAGTAACAGTAACCATAATAGTAATGAATTAGAGAAGGAAATTGGTGGCGGCAACGAGAATCAAAGATGGTGCTATGGTCACGAAAAGATACAACGGAGTTTAAAAAAAAAAAGGTGGGAAGTTAAGGTAGGTGTCCAAATATCTCTATTATAACTTCCACGACTTCAACTACAACCATTCTAACCCTTATACATATCTCCAACCCTACGCTTCGCTTCTCTTCTCTTCATTCCGTTTCTTCAAATGTCGATTCGCTTATGTTCTTATCTCCTTGTCCATTTCCTCCTCTTCTCTTTAGGTAAATATCTTAACATACCCTTTTTTTCTTCCTATAGCAATCTATGCTTGTAGTTTCTTGGCCTTTACATCTTATTATCTCTTGGGTATTGATTATTCGCAACTTAAATTTATTTATTTATTTATTTTAAAGGTAATTGGGCTCGTATAGCCATTCTAACTCAAAACTGTTGAAGCTTCATTGTTACTTACATTTATTTTGTTTACAAATTTAATTTTTTGCAGGCAACTTAGCCAATGCTACGGTTTTCACTCTCCACAACCTTTGTAGCTACACAGTATGGCCCGGAACTCTCTCCGGAAACGGCGCAGCCACTCTCGGTGATGGTGGTTTTGCATTGCCACCCGGTGCATCAGTCCAGCTGCAAGCTCCACCCAGTTGGTCAGGCAGGTTCTGGGCTCGCACTGGCTGCACATTTGATGACTTGGGCAACGGAAAGTGTGTTACTGGTGACTGTGGTGGCGTACTAAAATGCACAGGCGGTGGAACCCCGCCAGTGAGCCTGGCGGAGTTCACCATCGCCACAAACCCTAATGATAAAGACTTCTACGACGTAAGCCTTGTAGATGGATACAACGTTGGCTTAGGCGTCAAGGCATGGGGTGGGTCCGGTGATTGCCAATATGCGGGTTGTGTGATGGATCTTAATGTGAACTGCCCGGTTGAATTACGGGTCGTGGATTCGGGTTCGGTTGTTGCTTGCCGGAGTGCTTGCGCTGCGTTTAATGCGCCTGAGTTTTGCTGCACAGGAGACCATTCCACGCCCCAGACCTGTTCTCCTACGCAATACTCGGCCATGTTCAAGAATGCTTGCCCGACGGCATATAGTTATGCTTATGATGATGCTACAAGTACTTGTACGTGTTCCGGATCGGGATACTTGATTACATTTTGTTCTAGTGGGTCTTGATGATCTGATCATATTCCCATGTAGGTTGGGTTGAGAGATTCATGATTTTATTTTGTGAATGATAGTTTCATTTGATTTATTTACGAATTACTGAACATTGTCTTTCGACTTGAACAATAGTTAAATGGTTGGTTGATTTGGATTGGACTGGTTTCGTTTGGTTTAGTGAGAGAGATAGTTAATATAAAAGGAATTTCTTTAGTTTAGTTGTTTATGCTTGCTTGGACTGGCGAAGCAGATCAAGAAGCAGGGTGGTACGTCACATAACTCGTTAGGTGATTGAGTTGAACTTCTGCTAGATAGGTTTAGAATTAATGCATTTGAATTCTGAAGTGACAGTGATATGTGGATTAGTTGAGGAACAGTGTTTAATTGGAAGGATTTTTGTTTCTGTTTCTGAATTCTTGTGATGTAAAGCGACCTGCATCATACAACTGGGCTAGGATTAACTAAAATAGCCGGTTAAACTCTATGGTTCAGTTATCGGGTCTTGTCTCTAATTTGAGAACAAAAATGTTAAGCCAAGCTAGCGTGTTAGAGCAGATTCAATGAACTCTTCTATATGGGAACAAAACAAATCCCAAATATCAGATGAAACCAAGGATTGTTTGTAGCTTTTCCTTCTTTTTTTTTTTTGTCTTTTTCTTTACCAAGAGTTACAACAGGGAATGGGGAATGAAACCTAAGTCAGTAATCCAGAGGAGAAGCATGCCGTGTGTGCCATTAAGGATTGTTATTCTGCAGAAAACGTTCATATCTTCTTCAATGCATACAGGTTAGATATTTTGAAGAAAATGTTTTGCCTTCTTTCAGATCCCATGTGAGATGAAACAAAAATTCAACACTGATCTAGAGAATACCGTAAGAATGGGAGTCGTCCCAATTATCAGCACCATTGGAATCGGTGCTTTAGCGTGGTTTGCAGCCTGTAGAGGTTACATTTCTTTTTAAATGGCAATGGAACGTTAAAGGATGAATGACTATAGGCAAGACTTGAGCCTAGATTGATCTGGTTTGGAAGTTTGATAAATGAAACAAATTCTGATCTCACATTCAGAGAAGGTGGTTATTGCTTAGCAAGGTTAAAAATTTCAAAAGAGAAAAAACCAAAGACATGATTAAGGCAGATGAAGTAAACAAGAAAACAAGGGACTTTGCATTCCTTTCAAGGCCTTCGGCCGAACCTCTCATCATTCATCAACAAAAACTTTCCTCATTTTTTTTAGGGCACATGCACCACGTGCCACCTTTCCCTACAATGGAGCCCTAGTAAAATTACAAGCCAAAATGAAGGAAACAATAAGGAAAAAAAAAAAAAAAAAAAAGAGAAAAACTACAGCTGCCTATATTTTACAGACATCCCTTTCAAAGAAGTATTACTTGAAAAGAACCTAATCCCTAGTCGATTCAACCATGACAATTTCATCTCTCCAGAGCCCGTGCACTGACCCTCACCTTCCTCTTCACTGCTAAAGAGGGTTTGGTCTGAGCAGTCAAGTGATGCTCCACAGGCTAAATTATATGACTGACATGCTGAATGGCAAACCCGAAGCCGGTCATCACCATCCTTGTCGCATTTTTGGATGGAGATCTGGTCAAGTTGGTTATAAAACATTCAGTCAAGCAAGATGCATCATTATAATGCATGACAAAGTTAAGAACATTGCAGTGAACCAGAACAAGATGGGGAACTCACCCAGCAGGCTAGTCGCCTAGCAACTGTATCACAGTAGCTGCTGCCAAAGATATTAAACAACTTCCGGGCACCTCCAGGGAATAATCTATGGTAGTTGGGCATAACAACGACTTCTTCTAGCTGCTGAAGTATACTTGGTTCACTAGGTGCACAATGTTGACCAGAAATATCACTCTCCACCACATTTCCGCAAACTGAAAGGCTAGAGAGAAGCATGGAGCTATTTTGACAAGTGTAGCCTGCATAGTCTGAGCACCGGAATTCACAAATTCCGTTATCACAGACACCGCCATGAAGGCTACATTGTTCATCACAAACAGCTGCGTATAACCCAAAAAAGAGAAGTTAACAATGACAGACTGAAGTTGGCAATGGATTTATCTCATTGTATCCATGAACTCAGCTACTGTTCGATTTTGTTATACTATTTGATTCTTTCTGATTTAGACCACAAAAATACGGCAACAAAAACAGACAAAAATAAACATAATAAAAACAGCAAGCAATTATTGGTCATAGTTCAAAAATACAATTGCATATTCAAAACATTCTATTGAGCAGTCCGGTCAGGTAATTCGGAAAGTGAAAATCAACACGATATGGTAATCATTTTTCTTTGAGACATGCATAATTGAAAGACACATGCTCAAGCACACACAGAAGATCAATAATTGAAAGCCATGTGCTCAAGTACACACGGAATATCACCTTTTAGTTTTATATTCCACCATAAAAATGATTAAGTACCATTTATTGGATACATATTCACCCAAATTGTATAAAAAACTACTTAGCAAACATTGTATTCCATTCAAAAAAGGGTTGAAGAAATCAAATTACCAGTAGAGCAGTCAACGCCAGTGTAACCATTTTCACATTTACAAACCCCATTTGAAAGACAAATGCCCCGTCCATTGCAATTACCAGAGCAGGAGCCTGCAAAATAAATTCAAGAATTACATATTGAAAAAATCACCAGAAAAATCCAGACAAAGGTAGCTTGAAGGTTTATGGTTCCACCAGCTTCACCCCTAAAAATATTGTCTACACTACAGAATGCTAAATGGAAGGATGAGGGAGCCTACGTTTACTACAATCATGACCATGAAATCCTAGGAAACAGCGACACTTTCCATCAACGCAGTCTCCATTAAAATTACATGAACTGGGACATTGCCCAGGTACAGAAACTGAGCCTGTACTACAGAGTTCATGATAAGCAGGGCAAATCAGCTCACCTGCAAGAAAAAAGAACACAAAAAAGAAAAATATGAAAACAAATGGATTTCATAATATCATACAATCAACAGTAAGATAGCATGGCATAATTACCATTGAAGCCAGGGAACTGAACTGGTCCACCAGCCTCTGGACACACTTTCCAAATGCCATCCACAGCAACCTAAAACAACACTATCAGAATGAATTAGATAGATGATTGCAGCAGGAAAAAAATGTACAAAAAGGAAAAGAAAGAAAAGGTGATAAATTAGTTTTTTTCCCCCTCTGGCCTGCCTGAAAATGATTTTATGTTTACCGGCACAATGTAATTTTATAAAACAGCTTCATTGTCATGTATACATGAAATGTCATAACCTTTCAGTCTATAATCCTTCTATTAATAGAAACAAAACAATCATTTTCCAAAACAATATCTTAAGAGATATTAAAGACTTAAGTATCCTTCAGAGAGATGTCCTTTTAGCTATTAAAACAGTAACTATATCTCGTGCAATTAGATGCATTCGCCCATGTTCAAGTAAAAAAATTTGATAATATACCAAGACTATATATCAGTAGAACCTACCAGCTTAGATTCTTAAAACTGAAATATTTCACAAATCTCATTTGAGTCTTTTTCATTATGCATAGTAAGTTCAGGAAGTCATTTTCACTAAGAATGCTTTAGTTTCAGTATGAAGAATGTAATCCTATTTGCAAAAATAAAACATCCAGAAAAACTTATGTTGCTGAACCCGATAGTACCATCTGTGCCATCTGTACATGCAAGGGAACAGCAAATTTATCAAATTCTCAAAGCATACCTCAAGAGAGTTGTTTATGCATCTATGCTGATAGCAACCATTTCCTTGGGTTACGGAACCCCGCACAAACCCAGTGCGTACTAATGATGATGCCATGCACCTATTAAAGAGAAATTGTATTAGCATAATGTACTGAATATATTTGTCCAACCACAATCTGAGATAGTTCTTATCATAATTTTCACCTGGAGCTACTCCCTCGAACTTCGCCCAACATTCTGTCGGGCGCCCGAGCACTATTAGTGTCTGTACATGATCCATCAGAGTAAGCCACGAAGTAAGTACAATAATCAGCCAACGAGGACTGCCCACCTGCAACAGTCAGCAATAAAAGTTACTATTTCAAACCTTGGTTCACATCACATCTTTATTTACCAGCATATTTTTTGAAGATGATAAACGCTTCACCATTGGTATATCAGGACCCAAAAAACACAAAAAGAACCACAAAAATTCCTGAATTCCACATCAATGCATCCAAAAGAAAAAGGCTATCAGATGAAGGAAGGGAAAATGGAAAAAATGTAAAGGTTAAGAACATAAAGTCCTCTTCAACTTGTGCTAGAAATAACTGCTAATAATATGAATAGATGTGATCGAAGGCTCAATTCTAATGCGAGAAGGTAGAATGAGAAATTGTCAGGCCAAAATGTAAACAAATAGTGATTAAGAATCTCTAATATGCAGTGTGTTCTATCCACAATCACATAACAAATTGTCAAAACTGTAGCATTATACGATCAATGGAATTTGTAGGTAACAAGGGCTTAAAAACATCGTGCTCAATTCACACCTTTATTTGGCTGTGGAAAGTAGCGAGCCCACTGAGGGAGGTCCCCACTGTAACTTAAAATAGGGCAGTAACCCTCTGCCTCCCTGTTATATGTACAGCCTGAATGGGATGTGTTGCAATGGTATGCCCCCTTCCAGAGATTGCAAGGGGAGGTAACAAACTCAGTTCCTTGGTTCCAACCCCAATCAAGACGGTCTGCCATACTATAGTTAGCCTGGTACCACCCACTATCCTCCAATAAAGCCAGAGTCATTTTTGAGACCACAGATCTTGTATCTACAGATCCTGTCATAATCTCATTCATAAGAAGCCTTTTTTCCCAATGTGACCCTGCAGCCAGATAACAAATAAACAGTGATTATCAAATTAAAACTTTCCACAACTGCATAGATCATAGATTTAATTTTCGTATTTGACAGCCGTAATTTATTAGTTGCAACTTAAATGGAGCAAAGCATTTTACGAGCCATTTTCTCAGTATTTCCCTATCCATACAAGAACTTCATAAAATTTGTTCATCTGTTTTCAGATCATTTCTGCATACTTCAGCATAAAAAGGTTCAACTACCAATATCTTCTTATAACCAACTTAAAGAAAAAACGCTAGCTAGTGATTGTGGGAAAGAAAATAAGAAAGACATCATAGAAAGGAAGGATAACCTGATGTGCCACGTCCTCCCCCGTCCTCAAGTTCCAAACCAGTAAAATTCTCAGAGAATGCCTGTCAATGAAAGAACCATCAAACTTTTGCTGGACTGGTAGCTTGTGAACAGTCAGAAATTAAGAAATTAAAATCCATGGTACACAAATAAATAATATTTTGAAATGCAAACATCTTATTATATAAAAAAAAAGAAAGAAAAGATGGAAAGTATGAAAAAAGTCATTTCAAAAAAACATTTACCCCATAGTGATGTCGTGAGTGCATGACAACACGAGGAAGGACCACACGTGTTACCATCCGGCCAAGCTTTTCATCCATGACTTGTTCAGTAACCTGAATATAAAATATGACATGCAATGGTCAGTCCCATTTATTTGCCATGAAATACCTGTTCTAGCAGAAAAATTAATTAAAAAAAATATTTTGCTGATGCTGATAAGAGAAAAAAATATAAACTAGAGTAACCTTCAAGGTTCTAGCACTTCATTTACTAGGGCATTTAACCATCTCTATAGTCAGTTTATAATTACAAGTTTACTTTTCAAACGGCAAAAAATTCACATATTTAATAATGCATAAAATCACAAAATTCTATCACTGTGGCTTGTATGTAGTTCTCTAAAACCATGCCATTAAAGCAATGTACAAAAATTTAAGATTTGTAAAGAGTAAATGGAAGGTAAGGTTTAATTTCAAGAATTTGTCTTAAAAGTACACAGAAAACCACATTCTTGTTATGATGTCCAATCCAAACATTTTCTGACCAGATTCAATCCTCCATATAAAAATAAACCCAAGTCCTATTGTGACCCAAGCCTGTCTCTTTAGAGAAGTATCTCTTTCAATTGTTGCCCTTCTTCTAGCCATTCACAGAAAACTTAACCAATTTTATGTTAGTAATGATGTTTGCCAATTTTTTCTAAATAAGGTTGTAGCCTCTCTGGGCATATTTAATATTTTGGGTTTAAGAACCTAGGATTTTAAACCATTACTCTTCTTAGATGTCGCCTTATTTTAGTATGAATCTGCATCAGAGTATCTACCTGACCACGCCTTCTTTTCCTGTCATCCCTAAAATGGGCAAAGGCATGGGGATCAAAACCAAGAACATGCATAACCTGAAAGAGAGTAAGCCTGTTAATCAGTCAAAAAAAAAAAAATCCCTGACAATCCAACCTCAACAATTTAATAAAAGAATGACCTCATGAATGAGAGTAGCAGAAAGTAAAGTCTCTGCCTCAGCTGTCAAATGCCGTGGAGCAACATTCACATGTCCTACACAAGAAACATTCCATTCAGAATTATATTGTACCCAAGGGTAAGATATTGCTATAATAAAAAAAGAAAAAAAAAAAGCTCAATGAATGTATACCAGCAATTGCACGACCCCACTGGTCACGTTCACAAGCCACTGCCCATGCAAGAGTGTTGCCAGTGGTAGGTCTTGTAGTAACCAACAAAACTAAGTCTGCATCAGCAACACCCTCTGCAAGATTTTCATAAATTATAATGGCTACCTCAGACATTTGAATATAACTAATAACATTACCAAGAAAAAAGATAATGTAGATAAGCAATCCACTAAGTCCAAGATTCATAAATGCACTGATGATACCTTCAACATATTCACGTGGAAGTTGCACACCTCCATCTTGTCCACAAGCAGAATATCCACTTAGCCGCAAGTTCCCCTTCACAGGCTCAACAGCCAATGCTCTCCTAAACCAACCAGCCGTCTGCCCCAAAGCCTGTACAAAATTGTTTTCAGTATTAATTCTTTGCTTGACTGAATTTGTTCTGTTTGATCATCATTACAATTTTATGCCATCTCAAGAATATGCATCGTCTTTAGATGCATATGAAAAGCAAAATAACATTGATGAGAAAAAGTTGTAACCTTACGAAGGCGATGCCTTTTGTCCTTTCCAGATATATCATCCAAAGTGCAATTATACCAGCAGTCACCATATATTGGAGGATCACCATGAGGATTGCAAGAAGGAGTGCCAGGAAGAAAAGTCAGAGGTGGTTCTCCAAGCTGATTAAAGCAAGAAATAAACTATAGTATCAGTTATGCAGTGTAACTAATATATCACTGGAGCTTTGCAAATTATTTACGATACCAACCTTCACAATGTCACCAACTTTTTGACAGTCTCTATCTGGTGAGTGTCCAACAGCATCATAATTTAAAAAAATTCTAATGGGCTGCTTTGCATCATCTTGCTGCAATTGCAATTCTGAAATTCCTAGCAATGCCCTTCCTTTGTGATCAAGGGATTTTGAAAGAATGGACTGCTCATAGACCTGAGGCGTAACAGAATACACCTTGAGACCAGGTCGCCTCCTCTGTTCAATTATCTGATCATGAATGCAGGAATGTGTGACAATGTTCCCACTTGCGCTTTCACTGCCTTGCCATTGAACTCGGTGTTCTTGGGAATCCGCACAAGCAGCTTGAAAGCATAAAAATATCAGTGCAATCTGTCGCAAGAACAGAATAAATAAATGTTATTGAAAATGCTGAATAGTTTGAATGATCATAAAGAGAAAAGCTAACAAATTTCAAATACAGTTATCAAAGTAACACGACTCTGTAACAAAAAATTTTCAATGTAATTTTCAACAGATCTAGCAACACCAAATTCACCAACAGCACTTCTACCTGAGGACAGATGAAAGCTTTTGACTCCATCAGCTCAACTGAGCTTAATTACAAGCTCATAAAGCAACAACTAAATGTTCTAGTCGATCCAAAAATCGTCCAACACTAAGGTGAAGCTGTACATACATAACACGCCCAGCTTACCTCAAATCATGATACAAAATCTTTTTGCTTTGAAAAAAATAAAAACAATAGCAGAATAAACAGTGTCGATGAAAGTGAGCTTCGAAAACAAAAAGGAAAACCAAAGAAAAGGAGAGAACAAAAAGATAGCGGCCAAACAGAAGATTTTTTCCCCAAAATTTTTATAAAAAAAGGAAATTAATTTTATTTTTTAAAAAAAAAGGCACATAAAACACTATCAAATTATCGAAGACCTAGCATCCTAAATAATAACACATCATTTATATAAACTCTAAGCCCCATGTTTGTTTCCCGAGAAAACATAATAAAAATAAACTGAAATCTTATAAATCTGACAGTGCATTGAAGCAGTAAATTCTCAGTTACAAAAATAAACAAAGAAATAAATTTCTGCATTAGTCTCCTAAACCCTAATAAAGCTCCATTTCGAAAACGACAAACCAAAACTAAACAGAAATTAAACAACCTCGAAAACAACGAGCGCAAATCTGAGCTGAAGACTAAATCTGGGCACGGAGCATGAACTACAGCGCTCCATGAGAAGTCCAAATCTGTAACGCTTAATAACAGGGCCGATTCCATCAAATCCCAGGCAATATTCCGATCGGCCTTAACACCTTGAGAAATCGCCGGCCGTTCAGCATTTCCACAATAATATACAAAATTAAAATACCAATTGAAAAGGAAAAAACAGAGAAGTAAGTGATTTTTTCTTATGAAATGGCGAAATGGGAGAAAGAATGAGTGAAAAACGAATGCGTTTGGGTATGGGTCTGGGTTTGGCTTGGGTTTATAATAATAATGAGAAATAAATAATTTTGATAAACAGATAGATTCAAAGTGAATTTGGTGTTCAAAGGCAACATGCAAAGTGGAGTTGAAATCAAAAGGGCTGCTTGTTTGATTCAGTAGTCGTGAGAGGGAGAGAGAAATTAAAACAGTGACAGTGAAGACAACAGAAAAGAGAAACAGATGATTGAAAATCAAAATGGATTGGGTAGGGGTGAGTGGGTAGAGTTGATAACTTAATACTACTTCTTAATTATTTTTTTAATTAAAAATTGTATCCCTTTGTTATATTGGGTTTGAAAAATTTTACAGAAAATTAAAATAAAAAATATCAGCTCTTCTGCAATGACCGTTTTAGCTAAAACGAAATGCTCGAATTACGAAGACACCACTTGTTTGTTTTATATTTCTAATTTGTTATATTAGGACATTAATTGAGCCTTCTACTCATCTGATACCTCTACCAAAACAAGCAAATATAAATAACTAGATATTTTAGTAAAAAAAAAACAAAAAACAAAAGAATACGTGTGAGATCAAGCCACTACACTCCAATCCATTGTCCTTGATGGAGGTTCCTTTTTTCTTTTTTTTTTTTTTTTAACTTCTATCTATTATAATTGATAATAAAATATTATGTTTGCTTTCTTATTAGATCAATGTACCAAAATCATACGATTTCATATTTAAATTCAACTTATTTAATAAGTAAATTAAATTCTTTCAGCGATAGTAATATTTAAATGAAAAAAGAAAATATAAAAATTTATTAACTATTTTCTCTTAATATTTTGAAAATTTTAAGATAATTTATTGATAAGACACTTAAAAGTATTTTTAAAAATTAAAATAATATATCTATATTTCACTGCTCTATCTAGATAATATTTTAAATTTTGATCAATATAAGGAGATTGAGAATTTTTATTTAAGAAAAAAAGGAAGGTATAATAAGCATATTAATGTATGCATCTAGCTGGTCATATAACTTTTTTAAACGTAAGTAGTATATGTTCTAATTATATAACCTTTAATTCAAGAAACTTTGCTATTAGTATTAGAAATAAAGGAATAAAAGTTTTTTAAGATGTTTAATAAATAATTCTACACGTGCTATGAAAAATATATCTATTAAATTATGATTTTATCTCTTAATCCCATATATTATATAAATATAATTTTATTTTTATTTATCAAATATTATATAAGTTTAAAGTTAAATTTAAATAATTAATACTGCAATAATCATAAAATTATCTAGAGATAGAGCAGAATTTAAATTTTACTAATATATTAAAATCCTCTATTCTAAATAATCAGAAAAAAAGTCTAAAAAAAAATTCATAAGTTAAAAACAGAAATTTTAGTAGAGTTCAGAAATGAAAGTCGTTAATCCAAACAATCATACAACATAAATTACAAAGAAAGGAAAAATCAAGCCAAAAACTTAAGGAAGTCCTTAGGTCAACCTAACCAATTTATTATACGGATAAAAAAACTTTATGATAGTAGGTTAAAAGAAACTGTGAATATGACGTTTAATTTTGATTTTGAGGCTTGCGCAACACAGGTCCTTTTTTTCTAAGGGTTGGTTGGTCCAGCATTGTTACAGCTAGCGTGTTTGGGTGCTTCAGGCCTGTTTGATTTAATAACAACGGATATACAGTGAATAATTAGCGTTTGTTTAGATTAAGTGTTTAAAAGTGAATAAAATGAAATAAATTAATTTAAAAATAATTTTTATATTTAAATGAAAAGTATTAAAGTGAAATTGACTGATTTTCAATGATTTACTAAATCTATTTAAACTCACCCTAACTCTTATATTGTTTTCATTAGTTTCAAATTAAATAAAAAGTAAATACTTTATTTTGTTTTTGGGGCTCTTTTTGAGCAATTGGTACCAAATCTAACAAATACTTTTTTTTAGTTAATTTTTTGATGAAAAGTAATTAATACTATATTATTTAATTTAATTATAAATAACTAATTAAAATATAGAAAAATAAAATATCTAAAAGAATTAAAATAATTATTTATTTTAAATTAAAACAAAAATAATTTAAATTATATAATTTTTAAAAATTATTTATTTTAATATATTAAATATAATATACCATAAAAATATAACAAATAAATTATATTTTTTTAATTAATAATTTGATAAAATTTTTATACACGCAATTCACATGTAAATTAGCGAGTAGTTAAATTACTAACAGTGGGTGTTGATATTATAAGGCTATTAGGATAGGACATTTCTTTCTTTCTTTTCTTTTTTTTTTTTTTTATGTGTTTTTATACAGAAGAAAGAAATGTATGTTTGTATCCTATGATTAATAATTTAATTTCATATATTTTGATATGAACTAGTCAATTTATATCAAAATTAAAAAAATTACATAAATTTAAATGATAGAAAGTTTTAAGATTAAATTTAACAAGTTACGAATTTACGTATTGTATTATATGATTATAATAATAAACTTTAAATATGAGATAATTGATAGAAGAAACATTTTGTTTAATTAGTATGTATAAGGGTATTTTTATCAATTTTTAAGTTAACATTTCATTCTTTTTCAATACAAACAAATATAATTAATCTCAAACCATTTTTTTTCATTTCTACCATCCCAAACACAACTATAATTTAACATTTTGTTTTTAAACTAAACTCATTTATTCTATTCCATTAATAACTTTTCAATCATTTATAAACTCTCAATCCAAATAAAATATAAGGGTTGGTTGGTCTAGCATTGTTAAAGCTAGCGTCATTGGGTGCTTCAGGCCTCTTTGATTTAATAATAACGGGTATAGAGTGAGTAATTAATGATCGACGATCAATATTTAGTTACAAATAATTAATAAATATAAAATATTTAATTAGTAAAATGTTCTTATATTATAGAACAACAAAAAAAAAAATTATTGTTATATTTTAATTAATTTTATATAAATTATTGATTTGTATAAATGGTAAATAATGATAAATATAAAATTAATACTAAAGAAAAAATTCAAAATGTCAGTGTTTATATTCATACTATACAAATTAGCTTTAATCATTTCATTGTATTTTATAAATATTAAATATTAAATCTTTAAATTAAAATATTAATTCATTAATATTTACTAAATATTATTTTTTCGATGTTTGAATATTCAATAGTTTAGTGTCAATAAGTATCAAATCAAATAAGTACTTCATCTCGATACCACACTATCACATTCATACAAGGTGAAATTAAACATTTAACCATATCATCCCTAACTAAAAGGGCAAACATTTAATTATGAAGAGCACTTATTGGGTTTAGGAGTACAATTAAAATTGATTATAACACCTAATTGTGAAAATGAAAAAAATTTGCTAGAGTGATGATGGAATTTGACATATATTTAACATATCTAGATTGTGATATCAAAATTGCAGTTGCGTAAGAATTCGCATAGAATTGAATATGAAGATTTGCTCAAAATGTGTTATCATTGTAAAAGAATTGTTCATAATTAAATGTTTGCCCTTTTAACGTAGTGTCAAATGCATGTATAATTATATAAAAGAAAAATTCAAACAACCATAGCATAAAGAAGATAGTGTCACCAAACATTGATCAGAGTTCTTCAATTAAAAAAAGAATGTTATAGAATTTCCTAGATAATTAGGAATGGTGAAAAGATAGAATTTTAGGCAAATAACTAGTTTAAGAGTCTAAGCCTTTTAAATAGTTTGTCTCAATTCACCTAAGAGAGAGTGACAAGTCTAGGGATTTAAGGGATCTTATTTCCATTGATGGATGATACTTGAGGTTGGAGTGCTCTCGAACATTTTATCATACGTTATTTGCCTTCACATTATGGCAATAATGCCTCGAATTTTAGATTAATAATAGTGATTGTTCAACATTGTAAGAGATGAAAAATTTAGCATAAAGTCAATTTATGCTCTTAATTCAGAATGATAGAATTAGTGTGGGGAAGGGTTTAAAAATGGAAAGATCCCCAAAGGATTCAAACCTTCATTTGGTTGGCTTCACATAATAGGTAGCCACAAACGATCTATATTATCAATGTCGCATGTGCATAAACAATATATGTCTGACGTGTGAACATAAGAAGGCGTTAACTCCATATATTTTAAGAAAATACAATTGAAACAAATAGGTGTGATAAAATTTTGTTAGGACAAAATATTGAAATCAATTCACTTCAATTAAATTCAATATTGGTTGAAGTTGAGCTTTTTGAATATGAAGATTAGTACGAGTGACAATTTAGGTTGGCTATTAGCTTTTGGTATTGCAACTCAATGGTTTTGCCATTAGCGTAGTGCAAGAGTTTTTGATAATCAATCAATAAACCAAATAAACCCATCGATAAATGAGATTATTGCTACTCAAACATAGAGATAAATTTGTATAATTCAGGGCAAATACAAAAAGCCAAATTTATATCTTGAAAATATCTAGGCATAAATAAAGTTGAATTCAGATGGTGCTTTTAAAGCTTTCCTTAATGTTCTAACAGTAGATAGATGATTAGAGATAGCATAAGTCAATTGGTTTATTAGATTTTCTAAAATACTTAGTTCTAAATTCTCTTATGATTTAGAGTTTTGGGGAATATTTATGGGACTTTCAATTAGCCTAGTGTAAAGGGTATCAATTAGTGAAAGTAGACATTGATTTCAATAATCAAGTTCTATAAAGGGGAAGCGGAAGAGGGGTTATTTTAAAGGGAGGAAAGAAGAGGTGAATTCCATTTTATCCTGTTTAGGCAATTTAAAATTTAATTAATAAAGAAAAGAAAAAAATATTTTTATTTTTGGATAGAAGGGAATGGAAGAAAATTATAATTGATAAAAGTTTAAAAAAAAACCCCCTCTTTTATGATTAACAAATATTTTACATTAGAAAATATAAAATTATTTAATAACTTTATTTTTCCTTTAAGAGATTATTTGAGGTAAAATATTTATTTGTTATCCAATAAATATAATATTGATAGAAGAATATAAATTATTTAGGTATGTTAATATTTATTAATAATTTAACTTTATTTACACATGAATAATTTTGTATCCATATGCTAATACGCAAATCAACAACATATTGCGAGTAGCATAAACAAAATAAATAAATAAATACAATACCATATTTAATAATTTTCAAGATTTATAAAAAAATATCATTGTAAGAATAAAAATATTAATTTTAACATGTAAAAAATAATAAAAAAATATGAGATGATGTGTTATTAGATATATAAAAAAATTAACATTAAAAATATATGGTAAATTTAATTCATTATTAAAATAGTAAGGATACTATAGGCATAACATGTAAAATTATATTATCTTTTACAAGCTGAAATTTTTTATACTATAAATTAGAGTGTAACAAATTTCACCCCTTAAAAGAAAAATGAAAGAAAATAATTATCATCTATTGTCTTCCCCTTCTTAACAACATTAGATGCCAAGGAAGATTTTTAATAATTTTATTTCCTTTCCTTTTTATTATTTTCAATTCAACTTCATCCATGCATAGTGTTAGCAGATAATGTTTTCTATCTTCCCCTTGACATTATGTATAATGGGGATATATATGTACAGAACTAATAGAACTCATATTTGTGTTCTGTAATTTCTAATTTTGACTTCGTTAAGGCTTTGCTATTTATGTCAAGAAAAAAAAAAAACTAAAACCATAATATGATAAGAACATGAATAAAAATATATATTTTATCTTATATAATAAAAAAATAACTAAAATCATATAACAGTTCATAGTGGATGGTTGAAGATCTTAAACCATAATATTTTTTAAGAATATTTTTGATGCATTAAAAAAATAATGATTTATGTTGTTTGGTCAACCGTAAAATTAAAAAAAAAAAAAAGAGCCTTAGTCAATTAAAATGAATCAAACTGTACGGCTGATATCTGTGGATAGACGGCAGCAGAAAATATTAATAATGTGGTAATTGTATTTCTTTCTTAAGCGAAATATAATAACTGGCCAAAAAAAATTCAACACATACAGTTTCATAAAATATAAAAAATTCGTGGGTCCACCAAATGTACGATGATGTTGGCAGTGAGGTTCATCAACACCCAATTTTAAAGCACTGAACCTATCATATTCGACAATACAATAATCCAATAGGTCCCACTACGTATGGCAATTAAAGAAATAGCCAATTGTTCCCTATTATTAGACATTTGACATCAGAAAAAAATGCGAATGATAAATGGCCTAATACTTAAAAAAAACTTATATTTTATTGCAAATTTGCAATTGTATTTAAAAATTTTAAATAAAGAATTTTATTCAAATATTTAGAGATTTTATTACAATTATTTTTATTAGTTAAAATTGAAGGAAAATGATATGTTTTTTTAACTTTGTTATAAAAAAATAAAATATAACTCTATCTTTTTCCTTTAAAAATACCAACAGTAAATTTTGTTTACTTTTAAAGACAATATGAATTTTTGTTTACAATTTGATAAATTCTATAACTTAATCTATAAATAGAAAGATAATAATAAATTAAAAATTAAAATAATATAATATATTCATAATACTTTTTAATCAAAATGATATAACACTTTAAATTGCAGCTTAGATAAAAACACACTTCATTTGGTGATTGTTATCAATCATAATTCGACTCTTTTATTATCTTTAAATAAATTTGATAGTCTGAATATGATTAATAAATTAAAGATAAATAAAAATTTAAGAACTCAAGAAGTAATAAAACTCTCATATAAAAAATAATCTTTTATAAAAAAATATACAATCTCAAAAGAATAACATAAACACTCATAAAAACTAAATTTGTATCATTATGAAAGTATATAAATAACATATTTAATATTTAGATATATAAATTTAGTTAAATTTAAAGTAATCTATTGAAAATAAAAAAAATGATTTGATTATATATATATATATACACGCGTGCGGTTAAATTGATAGTAATATAAAAATAAGAAAAAAAATAGTAAAAAAACAAGTGAACACTATCAACTCAAGAAAATGATCAATGGTTATTCATAAAGGCCAAAAAAAAATAAAAAATCAAGAGGTAGAGGGTGAGAGAAAATGAGTTGTAGTTGCCTATTTTAACTTGCAAGTTTTGTTGACAACTAATTTTTTATTTAGAATAACAAAAAAAAATTATTTTCATATATAACTTTAATCAAAGTGCATACAAATGTTTAGTTTTGTCTTTTTAGATATAATTATAAATGTTTAGTTATGTCACTAGCATAAATGTTTAGTTATGTCTCTTCGTTAAAAATTTAGATATAATTATGTCTATTTAAAGATTTAAATATAATTATAAAATTGTAATTTTTTTGTTATTATGGCAATGGCGAATTTGAAGTGGAGGCAGCTGCCCTTACTACTCTGCAGCTGCCCTTACTACTCTATTGAAATCCTTTAAAGAAGCATAGGTTTTACTTTGAAATGACTTCTTAAATTTCACTCTTTTACTAGTCTTCTCCGCCCACTTGATTATAAAAATGCCATCACTAATATAAATGTTCCGTAAATTCTATGGTAACTAATAATGTTGTCCAACGATTTTAAGTAACAATATACTAATCCAATACAATTATTTTTTATTTTATTAGTTGTAATCTATGGATTAAATAATAAATAATAATTTTTATTTAATTTAATAATTAATTATTATTTGCTATATTATAATATAATAATATAAATAGTATTGTAGTCGTTATCTAAATGTTATTTTTGGATTATTTACTTCTTGATTGCTACAGTGATAAATTCATATACTTTTTTAGGTTTTTATTGTATATTTTCAAGTGGAAATAAGAGGCCACACAACATTACTCTAAATACCCCTAAGACACCTTTTAATTTTATATAATGAGCAAACTAAGCATAACAAGATAAAAACAATAAAATATTTAAGTAAGCAAAATTAACTTATTCCCTTTTTTTTTTTTTTTTTTTGACAATTTATATTGAGCTTATGATTTTTTGTGTATTTATCTTAATTTAATTTAAATTTTTTTCTTTGCTTTCATATGCTATGGCTCTATTGTTTTCACATTTTTATTTATTTTTTAATAAAGTATACATACTTCTGTCATATGTTATTGAATTTAATATTTTCTATGATTTGTTTATGAATATCATCTCTTTAATTTGTTCATATATATTTTATATAATAAAAATATTTCAAATTTATAAGTATTACAGTTTTACTATCTAATTATAGTATGTTATTGATTTTTATTAGCATGGATAAATTATTTTAATCAAATTTACCATTCAATCAAGTCTTTGTATATATTTATGACTCCATCAGGTTAGGGGATGTTAAATTGTTATACATGAATAATTGTAATTATCCGATGGCATCTAATAGATTTGTTGGAAACTTTCAAGCTAATCATTAAGGTTAAGGGGCTATCCATTTGATAAAAAAAAATGGTAAATAAATCGGCAAAGGCATACATCATATAAATTATCATATTTGGATTCAATTATTCATATAAATTACCATATTATTTCAAAGTGAATTTTAAATTTGTGAATAAACTCAATCATTACATTATTAATTTAGTAATTAAATTAGTACTTTTTTTTTGGTACTGCAGAAAATAATATTAAGGTCTATTTGGATAAGTAATCATTCGAAATGATTGAAAATTTGAAATTTACTGTGAATATATATATATATATATATCATCTAACCTTTTTTTTTTTTTTTTTTTTGAGAAAATGGAGGAAATTGGAAGTAGTTTTCTTTATCTCTATGGTGTTAACATAGATTGCGTGAATTAGAGTGTTGGTTTGGAACAATTCTTATTTGCAGGAGGCAAGGTTAGGAAAATTCCCAAACAAGAAAAAGACACTATAGATTTCTTTTTCATGAATGATTTAATTAAAGATGGGTTGTTAACCGTTTGGTTTAGGTAGTTTGCAATCCTACATCACAAGCTTCTTCATCAAGACAGCAACGCTTTGACATTCTTATTATTCATTTAGGCTCGATCCATATTATAATACCTTTCAATCTAACAATTAAGCTTAATCTATCACCGTCCCCACATCATATGTGCCCTGCGTACCTATATTTGTTACTCTACCTCTCATCTACCTCAGCTGAAACCTCTTATCATAATATGAGTAAGTAACCTAAAAAAGACATTAATTATTAGTAATAAAATCAAAAGCTGTCCGTCCCGATACTCCCTCTACCTATCTCGGTTCCTTCCAGTCCAGTTGACGGGAGAGATTTCTGTTTAGATTTCCCGAGTCCAATGGCATGTTTTGTAATTATGCTTCAATGTATGTATAAATTCGGTACAAATTTAGGAGCCTGCAAATAGTATTAATAGGAGTGGATATTACATATTGATAGTCAGGGAGATTTAAGAGCGCTCTCAAGAGATTGGGATTTCGAAGATTAGTATTTAAAATTAATAGGTAGTATAATTGCGATTCAAAGATTTACAAATAGTGATTCTGATAAGCGCAATGTTGAATTCTTTATGGTGTATCCAAATCAATGAACGAGAAAAACATAAAGATTAGGTTTTGGCATCTCTTATACAAGTTGAGCATGCTAATTTAACTAGGGTTATTCATTTATATCATTCGTATCGATCATTCATGTCAATTAATATTTTATTGATTTGAACAAATTGATTGTGAAATTAAATTTGATTAAGTTTATATAAAGCATCATCTTTTTTTTTTTCAAAATAAAAAGAAGAAAATCAATATCAAAATGTTGGATCTTATATTATTGTAATTTCATTAAAAAATTTAAAATAATCTATAAAAATTAATAACTAGAGTAATAATTTCACCTTAAATAATTAGATTGCATTTGATGGCAAATAATAGCTATTATCCAACTATATTAGTCTTTTTGCAAAGTCAATTTTTGTTTTTTATCAAACATGAAAATAATATTACATAAAAGATAAAAGAGTATGGATATTAAAAGTCCAAAACAAGTTGGAGTTAGCTCAAATATAATCAAACCTACTAAAACAAAGAAACTCTAATTTAATAGCCAAGCCAATATGGCAAAAAAAAAAAAGCAAGAGTACAGTTTGCTATCACCATAGCTGAGCCATCTTCACAACTGCAAACCACTCTTTGAAGCACCAGAGCATGAAAATTGAAACTCTGAGATGTTTCTCTAAATTAAAATTTAATGGCTAAAACATTCATTTAAGATCCCATCACAATGAAAGAGGAGTGGAGTTTCTAAACAAAAAAACGATGCAAATTTTAGATAACATGAAACATCTCAGTGAAATCTTGTACTCCTTTCACATAATTATATCTTATCAATGAAAATGATAATGGTGATGATCATCGCATGATAAAAATGATGATGATTATAGTAATTTTGTAGTTGTGATCGTGATGATCATAATGGCGGTGATTGAGTATGATTGCGATGATGTTATGTGGTGGTGATAATACTATTTATGAGAATAATTGTGATAGTAAAAATGACTAACAGTGAACAGTGATGATTATGAGTGAAGGTTATATTAATAATATATTTAAATAACGATTTTTCTACTAGTTAATTTATTATAAATTTTATATTTAATATATTAAGTATTTTTTGAAATTAAATATTTAATAAAAAAATAATTATCAAACACACTTGAAATATTATTAAGATATTTAATAAAAATATTATCAAAAAAATTTAAAAAATTAAAATTTTAATTTAAAACATTTAATATGATTATCTAACGTATTATATTTATTCAATTACATGCATTAGTGTCTTTGACTTATAAATTCTCAACATTATCGTAAACTAAAATTACAAGTGATCAATCACAAGATACATACAATAGATCACCCAACACTCACCAATGAAATCCCACTAAAGAGAACATGTTTCTCAAGTTGCTATAATCAACATTGATGTCCAAGCTAATGATCTGGGGCTATTAGTTCGGTTTAATTTTTGTGAATAAAAAAGTTGGTTTGGTCTAACAATTTGCAAGACAAATGAAATTAAGGAGAGCTCGGTCCTCGACTGAGAGTCTACTCCGATAATTAAACTAACAAAGTTAAATTGAGAGCAAATAGAGATTATACTGAAGAAATTAGAGATATTTGAGACCTTTACATAAGGAGTTATTTTTTAGAATAATTAAGTTATTGTCGAGAGTGATTGAGTTACTGTTGAAAATGGTTGGTAATTATTATTTGACTAGACTTACGTGACTTTTTAACGAATCAAGTTATTTATAGCAGTCGAGCCGTGCGAGTCATTCTTATAAATTAGTGTGTTGGATTGAGCTAGGTGTTGTATGATATTGGGTTTGACTCATTTGTTGTCTAGATAGTATCAAATATCTTATGAATTGTGATATTTCACTGTCCATAAATTGATCCTGTTGCATGGATTAAGGGAATTATTTTAGAAACTTTCTTGTTGGTGTTTGATTTTTGTTGAATTATTTATTTATACACATATATAGTAAATGTTATAAATTTAGAACCCGCATTTTATTTATTCATTTGAGAGATTTAAACGAAAAAGGGTGTCAAAATTTGGACTTTTAACCTTTTATTAAGAAAACAATTATTCAATTATTTGACTATTAACTATTAGTCAAACGTGCATAAATGGTCTTCAGCATGTTTAGTTGGTAATATAGCACATTCCTGTATCGTCACTTTCTTGGAAAACGTCAAAATTTAGGTCATAAAAATCGGAGTAAGATGTGTTGAACTGTGATGGAGCTTTGAGTAGGATTTGAAGGGTACTATTAAGTTCACGCCAATAAAGGTTTCGACAGCCTGGACCTTCCAAAGATAATTATAAAAGAAAACGAGCAATCATCATCACTGATAATGGAGTTAAATACTCTGCTCAAAAAAAAAAAAAAAGAAGATAATGAGTTAAATACTTTTAATTTTGTTTCCCCATAGGAGTGAGTGGGTTTGACATCATTACAGTATCAATTTTGAATTGGTATGATTTAGCAAAATTAAAAAAAAAATCTTAAATGCAGAGTGTTATGAAAATTTTTAAATCAAATTTAATATGACTTCTAACTTGATTTTACGTATTAATTCAAGTTGATTTTATTTTGTTTCAATTTTAATCAGCTCATTTAAATTATTAAAATATTTTAAAATTAAATTATAAATTATGTAATTTGAAAAAGACTCAAATTCTATTTATACTTTAATTAATAATTTAATTTAGTTGCTGGATTGCTATTACTGATAAATAAATAAAATATTTGGTATTTTAGATTTTAAAAATAATAATGTATAACAATATATTAAATATTTTTTAAAAAATATAAATTAAAATTTTATAATACATATACTAAACAGCAATTATGAATATAATAGTGATTTCATCATAAAAAAAAAGTTGAATAATATATGTAATAACATTTAAATAAATAATTTATTTTTAAATAAAAATAATATTAAAACAAATAATATATTAGAGTTATCATAAAAAGTTAAAGATATATTTATTTTTTATTTGTAAAAGTATAAATTATCAATAAAAATAAAGAAAAAAACAATTTTTAAAATTGAAACTGTGATCAACTACTAATTCTTTTCGTGAAATTAAATGTTGCATTAATTAAGCATATTTTACCTTTGATAAATTGAAAAGCAAAATAACTTCTCAAAAAAGAAAAACAAACATCTTCTACCTAAAACCTGAAATTACTTGATCCTAATTTATTCGAAAAATAAGATGCTAAAATTAATCTATTTTGAAATTAATCAGAGGCAATTAGTTCGCTAACTCTGATCTATATCTATGTAGTAGTAGTACGCTTTTCCTTTTTCTTCTGTTGGTTTAAGGGTCTTGGTCATCAGTTTACTACACCCACAATTGTGTACGTGGATCTGCTCATAGCCGATTTGATTGTTCTTCCCATGATCAAATCCACAGCTATAAAAGAAACATGATAACAATAAATAAACAGTGAAGTTTCGGGTGGGTATCGGGTGACGATGGGTCTTGCCCTCTGCCGACCGCCATGCTGCTTGCCAAAATAATACTACCGTATACCGTATGTTGACTTTCTCTGCTCTAAAACAATACGGAAAATATTATATATAATTATATTAATTTATGATATTATAACTAATATAATTTTAAATATTTAAATAATAATTTTATTAGTACATATATATTTTTATTTTTAATAAAATTATCATAAATAATTAATAAATTATATAGATAATTTAAAATTTCATATGACACCATATATAGACGTAATCGTACGCATTTTTTATAATAATATTATATAATTACCATAGAATTCATCTAATATGAAAAGACAATTAATTAAACTTAATTACTTTACAGACAAAGGAAAAAGTTGAATTAACCATGATGGAAAATAATGTGTGTTTTTTTAATGATCCTCCACAAAATCGACTTGTTTGTGATAAGAATGAGAAAATTGTGGATAGTTTTCCAAATGTTGAAGCACCGAATGCATTGGAAGAGTTTAATCACGTAATAGGAAATATAGTTAGCAAAAAAAGTATGTGGCAATAGACCAAAAACGTCCAATTATCAAGCTATGAGAAAAAGTTTTCAAGGAAGAAAATGATGGTGTCGTTTGAGATTGGTCCATTCCAATGAAAATTATTATATTGACGGGTGGTGCCCTACGCACTATAATGCAATGGATGCCCGTCAACCTCTTCTCTTTCTTAACTAAAAAGGTAAAAGCTGCATATGGATGGGTGTCAAGCTCTCTCGTCCATGTCTGGTGACGTAAAAATATCTACGTGCTTAATGGGAATGTCACCAATGCGCCAATCAATACATTCTATTTTACCAATAATTTTCATATACCCAAAAAATCACTGACATGCTCCATGGATCAACTCTCACCAATTCCTGTCCTTCATGTCTCATATCATCACAGCCATTTCTCATTTCTTTTCATTTGCCTTTATAAAGAAATGTATCAATTTATTCCGCGATACTTGTAGTCTGCTAATAAATCCCCCGTCTAACAGTTTCATAATTTATTTCTTTATAAAGTAACTGTGATCTGAATTTTTTTTAAAAAAAAATGCTTCCTAGATTTGGTTTGGATTGGAAACGTGTATAACAACTGACTTGGTATTTTTTAAAAAAAAAAATTACTTTATTTGTGAATAAAACTACATATCAATAGATCAAAAAGTATAAAATTTTATAACTCTTCCAAACAATAAATTTCTTTTGAATATTTTTCAATTGAATTCACAAAGTAGTATAAATAGCCTCTTAATAAATGCACTCTACTATTAATCATGGTTCAATTTTAATGTCTTTCAATGAGTTTAATTATCTGAATATCTGAAAAAACTTTAAATTTACTGTTTGAAACAATATCTCTATAATTTGAAAAAGTATATACATGTACGTATTCACGCACACACATATATACATTTGACGTTTATCACTATAATTTGAATTAAAATTATTTATTCTGCATAGGCTTGTATTGACTAAAATGGCAACGAATATATTTAATTGGGTTTAAAATATTACCAGAACACTAATGTTGAAAATGATAGTGGTTTCTTAATGATACTCGGTTTTTGCTTGTACCTAATTGTTGCTGTTATAGCCAGTCTTACATTGCCAGATCTTGCTTAAATCCGACCTATCAGGAACCTAAAATCTTTGAGTTAGTCTTTGGTTAAAAGTTAAATATTTATTTTTCCTTTGAATATTGGTTTATTTATAAATAATTCAATTCGTTGATCGAAATTTTGTAGGTAGTATGGGGAGGGTCAGAGTATGATCTAAGTAAAGAGGTTGCTACTGGTGGCCACCCTAGAGGATCTGGCAAATCAAAGATTGGTTCTCCTCTCTAACAGGTTGATTTCTGCTTTCTTAACGCAACCATCGAATTTGTTATAATCTTCAAAATTTAACACAATTTATTATTTTTTATATATTCTTACTCTTTGGGTATGTATTAGCAGAATTCGCTTGCCAATAGTTCATACGTAATTTTCTCTTCTCACTTTGTGTTGCACCGGTGTTCCACTGTATAACTTTAGCTACATATACAGCTATTTGATGGCTTCTCCTAGGGGGTTCATGGACAAGTAGATCAACCCTCTGATTCTCGAGATGCCAAACTAAGGATTTTATTAAATTTCAGTTATTTATATTTTGTATTGATGTTTGGAGATATTATAGAGCCAAGATTTATGCAGTTATTTTGTATTGTAGCTTTATTGAAACAAAAGAAGAGAGCAACAACCAAAAAGATGTGGCCTATCAAAATGACAACAGAATACGACTTGATTTGCTTTCATTCTTTGTGTGCCACGGTGTTTTGATTTTTTTTCTTTTTTGGTTTTGAAAACATAACAAACACTTCACTGCCGTTGAAGCTTTTCTTAGGTATTTTACTTCCATTCTTCTTCCAGTTTTAGATATGTTTCCTTTTCCTTTTTTTAGATTTTTGATAAAGTTATTTGTTCAATGGGTATTCGACATTCACCTGCTTGATAGTGTAGCTACTTTTTACTAATAATCCTTTATTTCATTATAGTGGCATTCCTATGAACTTCAGGTATTCAATATTTTAACTATGTATGCTCTCTAGCCATTTATTTCATGAATTTATTGATCTCTGTTTTGAGGAAATAAGAGCGTGTATCTATATGGGATTGTGTTTCCAAGGGAAATTGGGAGATGCCAGAAGGGAATTTAGGTTCCCTTTCACATTATGAGACATTGGACTTGGGTTGTTGAATTTAATAACTATAATGGAAAATGGTGCGCGGTTTGTGTTGGAACTAATACCGTATAAATATTAACTCTGTTGTTGTTACTCCATGGTCTTTGTATTTTGCATGGGGCCATCATTTTGAATCTGTTAATTCATACTTCATCATTATACATTTAATGAAGTTTTCTTCTTTTTTTTTTTTAATCTTAAATGGTGTCTATTTAGAATTTCAATTTAAACCTGCCAAGATTATTAGAAGGATTGATAATCATTTGTCCTGTTATCAGATTGGTAAATGAGTCTAGTTATATAGGTTTGAATCAAATCATTTTTAGGTTAAGTTGATTTTTGAATAACAATTTTTTAGGCAAATTTAAATCGGGTCATTTTAAATTATGGATAAATTGAATCATTAAATTAATATGTAGCAATAAATTTGAATCATTTTTGAATTGAATTAGATTATTTATAATTTAATTTTGAAAATAAAAAATATTTTTTATTTTTAAATAAAATTTAAATATGTTTAACAAATTAAATCAAATTATTTAAGTAGATTCAAAGATTGAATAAAATCAGATTAATTTTGAATAACTTATAGATTGAATGGAGTTTAATAAAAAAATTTAAATCATTTTAAAAATTTAAAACGAATTTAAAATAATTTTTAAAAATAAATTTATATTTAACTTTTGTATTGAATAAAAAATTATGGCTCTAATCATCATTCACATAAAGTAGAAGTTTATTGATTTAGTATCACCATATGCCATCTATAAATGATAATGGTCCTCAAGATAGCTCACAAAAGTAAGGTATAGAAATATCAACCACTAACTACCATAAAAAATATTAGATAGACCAACGATATATTGAAACTTCCTTGAGCCATTAATGTCCTGTAATAAATTTTATGGTCATCTTCCACCATCTTTTCAAGTTTTTTTTTTTTTTTTACTTTAATGTTTTCCATATTTTACTTCAATAATTTCTATCAAAATGGGGGAAAAAAATATATTTCCAGCCTTTTAAATTTTACATATTTTACTTCAACGTTTTCTAAATTTGTCTATCCTAGAAATGATAAAGGTGTATGATTTTTATTTTTATTTTATCTACAAAAACACTTTTAGCCATTTTCTTCTAAGGATTTTTAGATGTTCTTTAATAATTTTCATTTAACAATTTTCTTAAATTACATTTGTAATATCTGCTCTCCTTAAAAAAGAATGCTCAATTCGAAGGCCTTAATCAAAGTTATCTGCTGATACTACATAGAATTCTCTCTCATTTTAGTGCTTTTTAGGAGGACCATATATTAGCTCCTATTAGAATTTAATATGTAATGTTTCTAACCTGCATAATTGGCAAATTATTTGACAACAACATATATTCAAAAGCCCTTTTAACGGTGTTGATATTTGTACAGCACCATTGTCATCTAATTGTAGTTTTAGCACTATAATTACTTGGCAGTAACATGTATCCAAAGGCTTTTAACTGTGTTGATTATTTGCTAAAATAGTAGTATTTTTAGTTATTTATGTTCATTTTCGAATATATAATTAAAGGTTTGAGATATAATATCATTATACTTTTGAAATGTATGAATAACATTATGTATAATTATTAGTATTGATTAGTAAGAATAATAAAATAGAAAGTGAAAAAAATATAAAAAAATTAAAATAAATATAATTCACAATACGTCTATTATCCACATCATCGCGTGAATAACCATTTAATTTATAATAATACTTTAATTTATACACCGTACAAATTTTTATTTGATATTTATGTTAAAATTTGTATAAAAAATTTTAAATTAAAATTTTTAATATATGATGTAGGATATTAAATCTATGGACATGAGAGAATTGCAGTGTCCAATCACATAAATGTGCGAAAATGCCATTGTTAGCAATTTAGCAGTGGTATGATGAATGATACACAAACCTAACGCGTCGACTTTTTTACATTGTCCGTACCTCTAATGGTTGGAACTGATTGGAAAAAAGTAAACCGACTCTGTTGATTTGGGAATCCATAGCAGATTCATCGATTAAACCAGGGTGAGGGCTTTTGCATTGAAGAAATAGCTTTGAAACGCGTAAAATAATAAGCTTCAGAAAAAGAGATTGAAACAGTCCTCGTTCTTTGCATAGATGAAGGCTCTGTTTTTAATTACTCTCTCCATCTCAATTTAATAGATCTGTTTTTTTTATTTATATTAAAAAATAACTTTTTCTTTTATATTCTTTCATTAGCATTAAAATGCTAGATAAATATGAATAATACTCCTATTAAATAATATTTTAATGTAAAATTAAAAATGATTGATATTACTAATAAATAAAATTATCATACTTTAGTCTCAAAATTCTAAATTTTAAATTTTATTTCAACTTTTAATAAATATATTAAATAATTATTGTTTATAAGTATTGATAACTATATAATTAAATAAGAAATCAAGTAATTTAATATTTTTTTAAAAAAGAAAATTAACCTAAATATTAGAATAATAAAAAAATACCTTATCAATTTGGGATGAAAAATGGGAAATTGGCTAAAAACTATCTTGCCTACATTTTACCTTAAAAGAAAAAAAAAAAGTAAAATTGCCGCGTACGCATAGAAATCTGCATTTGGCACTCAAATTTCCTCAACATGCGTAACCATTTGAGTTTTAAGCACAAGGGGCGTAGGTGGCGGAAACCAGCACACCAGCACGTGATCACAGCTATGAGATGCGCTTCAAATACTTGCAGTTTAAAATGTTGGCGTGAATTGCAATCGCAGGCGTATTTGGTTTAGCTGCACCGGTCAGTGCTGAACGATCATAAGTGATTAGTAGTCGAACTCTAACGAGAGTTTTTAAATCTTTTTTTTTTTTTTTTATAAAAGTGTGATTCTTCTTATATGAAAGTCATTATTATTTTTTTATAAAATTAATTTATAATATTATTAAAATGATCAATTTATTTTTCTATAGTAATTCCATTAGATTTGTTTTAAAATAAAAATATCAAGTTGTGGTTTAGTCTATCTAATAAATGAAACATGTTTTATACATAGTTCAATACTCTGTCAACATAGTTATATTTTTACAAAACAAAATCATCATTTTTTAAATCAGATTCAATATACTTGGTGTCAATATAATTTATTAGGATTATAATTTTTAATTTTTTATATATATTAATAATCTTGTATTTGATATTTTATGAATAAAAATTATTTCTTTCCATCTCAAAAAAAACATTTTAAATGTTGATCACTAGTTTTTACGTTGAAACGTTGATCACTTATATTTACTAAATATTTATTTTTTTCATTCGAATATTACATCGTTGAACACCAATCAATAAATACCAAATCAAACGGGGACCTAAAATCTATATTCTACTCGGATAAACTTGTTTGGACCTATAATGGAAAGAGACGTATTTAGTAACACTATATTTGGATGTGATGTTTGTAATGGATTGGAAGAGTTATTAATGGAATAGAATGAATTGGTTTGGTTTGGAAAGAGAGTGTTAAATTATATTTATGTTTGAGATGGTAGGAATGGAATGAATTGGTTTGAAAGTAATATTGTTTGTTTGAACCGGATTGAAATGAAATGTTAACTTAAAAAATGATAAAAATACCCTTATACATACAAATAAAATTTTTTTTTATTTTTTCATTTATCAAATATTTAATATTACAATAGAAGTTTATTATTATTATTCAAAAATTATATTTTATTTTTATT
>CATIWR010331600.1:0-40922 GCA_949677035.1 Omphalea diandra | reverse complement strand
TGGATGGAAGTTGAAATTCAAAAGAATAAGAGTTGATTATGTTGATTTTGTTGTTAGAGCCAAATTTTGTACCCACGATTTAATAACCCTATGAGAGGAACTAGAGATTGTGAAAAATATGAAAGTTGTAGCTTTATATACAATATAAATGCATATGAAATAGTTTTGCTTGATTTTGTATGTGTGAGGAGTTATGGCTCCTTCATTAGGGTTGGTTCACAACCAACTGAAATGACCTCGTCTTTCTGTTTTCTTATATTTTGATGACCTTATGTTCTGATTTTGACAAAGTTCAAAACATGAAATTTTTAGTTTTATATCCCCTCTAAATACTTGTAAAGCATTTTTTTATTGATTTGTTGTGTGGAAAGAGATATGGATCATTGATTGGGACTGACCCTGTACCCGGATGAAACCCCACCTTTCTTTTAATTTTGTTTTCCAAGAATTTGATGGCCATAGATTCAGAATTTGAGGATGATTTAAACTTGAAAGTTGTATATTTATGTCTGATATACATACTTGTGAAATATTTTTTCCAAATCCAGCATGGTTGTTGAGATATTGTCCCTTCATAATGACTGTTTGTCAACATGTTACAAACCTGCTCACCCTGAGATTAGTCCTTTGTTTTGGTGACCTTATAGATTGAATTAGACAATGCGTACGACATGAAAAAAGTACCTTTATATGTTTTGTAACTGATGGTATATTATTATTGCAATTGGATTTGTACAATTTGAGATGCACCTAGGAATGTAAGACCTACTCAGACTTAGATGACATTGCAATAGGGAAAAATTTAAAAATTCACCACATTTTTTGTGTGTCTGATATTAGCTTGAAATTTAAATATGTTCTATCATTATGTGTCTAGTTTATGTGAAAAAAAAATCAAGTCATTTGGATAAGTATATCTAGAATTATTGAGGTGAGAGTGTAGCAAGCTTAGGCTGGCATATGAGAAAAAACATGCATAAACACTAGGTCCACTTGCATGAATCATGCCATAGTTAGATACCAAGCATTCATAATCATTTTGACATACTTATAGCCATGTATGTATCAAATGTTAGGATCTCAAAACTTTGAGGAAGCCCTAGAGAGAGAACCAAACGTACCATAAAGGTTGGTCACATCAAAAGGTGAGTAAAAACCATAATCACATTCAATGTGTGTGTGTGATAATGATAATTTTATGATATGATTATGCTCTATTACATGTATATATGGTTGAATTATTACATTTTATATGTGATTATAAGTCAAGTGAGAATCATATGCTCTTAATGATTACTTGGTATACCATTAGTGAATGAGCACTTGCACATGAAACTAAAAGGGTATTATGATCGGCTTGTCAAACACTTGCAAATCACGTGGAAGATGGACCAATAGGTCCCATTGGCACATGTTATTAATAATGTGGAAGATGGACCAATAGGTCCCATTGGCACATGTTAGTGATCAAATGATTCACTTGTTATATGCTAGCTAGCAAAATCAAATGCCACTTGAATCACATGAATTACTGGGAGCAGTGTTTGCCTTGCATGGTCACGACACAAATTAATCTGTTGCACTTGCATAGTTAAATGTTATACTTGCAATGTATCCTGATGATATTTGATTATTGGTTGACATAAGAATCTGATTATTGTTTTTTTTCATTAAGTCGTAACTCACTAAATCACAAATTTTTTTCAAATACTAAAGCATAAGATTAGACATTTTGGTGCTTAGAGTTTTGCATCGAGACTCATAGTCCACAGGTCGTCGGCTAAATTCCAACTCTCTCTCTCTCCTTATGTCATGTACATACATCTAGATAGGAACCAGTTTATAGTCATTAGTCTTGAAATTAGTTAACATATATGTACATTAAATACTTGTTTGATTGTGTTTGTATAATGAATAAAACCTTTATGCATATGTATTTTGGACATGAATGTTGTGAGTTTTGTAAATGAAAATGATCGTTACATACATAAACAGACATATTAAGCACACATTAAACAAACATAGGCAATAACATAAAAATAAGGCAATTATCCAACTCTACCTTCCTTCCTTTAAGATACTTCAAATACCAACTTTAGGCATCTAAAATACATGTAAAACACTTCACTAAAATTTCATTTGATCACACATTAGGCACATGTACATGCCGTAGTAACCATCTAAACTCATGCACCTAACTTAGCTTGGACCATGACTTCCATCATCTTCCCTCATTTATTTTTAACATATTCTTTAACATAACTTTCTTCAACATATAATATTGACATATTCTTTATTATTCAAACTCTAATTCCATCATTAGTGTAAGTTCCTTAATTATCATTTCTTAAATATGTTTACTTACATAACTCAATTGACACTTACTTATTGTGATTTATCATTTATCACCTTCATATCTCTTAGTCATTCTTTATAACTCATATTATATCATAATTAGTCATCAACATATCATTAAAATCATCAGCATTTCATCAAATTTAGACTCTTGTGGTCATGACTTAAAAGAAGGAATCCTCATTTATAAGAGACCTATGAGAACTAAGTTTTGAGCCTTACATAATAGGTACCACATTCGATGATGAAAATAGTTTTCACCTTATTTGTGATTGCCATAAGAATGTGGTTGTAACATGGAAAGCCATCCATCAATGAATAAATAACACAAGTGGTCACATTGTCAACCATAACAATAATGTGAGGTAATGAGAAGTTGTGATTTAGGCATGCTTTGTTCAAATCTCTACAGTCAACTCACGTCTTGACTTGCCTATCATTTTTAAGCACCAACACTATCTTAGTCAATCATTCTAGGTAGTCCACCTCCTATAGGAACTTAACCTTCAATTGTTTAACTCCTCTTTCACCAACTATGCATATTATGGTTGCATTCCTTTGAGCGTCTACTTTATGAACCTTATATGTTGGTAAGTAGGAATTTTGTATTCAATTATTCATCGATTGGCTCCCAGTATGTCTCCATAAGTCCTTACAAAAACCCTTTAGTACTTTTGCAATATCTACTCAAACATTATTCTTTCAATGTCATGTTACTACTGTTAGTAAGATTTTAGGATTTGTCTATGTATCAAATGTAATGGTATGCACATAATTAATATTAAATATGCTCATAAAATGATGCATTTCATGCAAAATACCATCAAGAAAGTCATCATACAAGTAAGCAAACATAAAATTCATTATATTAAACTTAGAAATGAACATATGATCATCCTCGAATAAGCTTAAAATAAGAACATCAATAATATTACAGATAAAGGATTCCTCTAAAGGTACATTCATGGTTTCTTTGATGACAAGCTACTTTTAGTTCTTCTCTTTCTCTTCAACCTCTTGCTTAAAGAAAGGCTTTAGGTCACCCTTGCTTGGCTGTTTAACATCTACATCTTTCATCTCTTTTAGTACTAGCCATGTAACAACCAATAATCTAATATCATCAGGATATATTACAAGTATAAGAACTAACTATATAAGTGCAAATGCAAGAGATTGATTTTTATCGTGATCTTACAAGGCCAACACTACTTCTGAGAATTCATGTGATTCAAGTGACATTTAATTTTGATAGCTAGCATATATTAAATGATTCATTTGATCAATAACAAATGACAATAGGACATATTGGTCCCATTTCCAAGTGATTTACAAGTGTTTGACATGTCGGTCTTAACGTCCTTTTAGTTCTACATACAAATGCTCATTAACAATGGTATACCAAGTAATCATTACGAGCATATAATTCTCATTTCACTTGTATTTGTATGTAAAACATAACAATTCAATCACATATACATGTAATAGAACATAACCATATCATAAAAATCATCACACGTACACATTAGATCAAATCATGACTTTTACTTACCTTTTGATGCGACCAACATTTAATTGTAGGTTTGGTCCTCTCTCTTAGGCTTTCTCAAAGTGTTGAGATCATAAAATTTGATACATACATAGTTATAAGTATTTCAAAATGATTATGAATGCTTGATATGCAACTATGGGCATGTTCCATGCAAGTGAACCTAGTGTTTTATGCATATTTTCCTTATATGGCAGCCTAACCTTGCAACAGTCTAACTGTAATAACTCTTACTATACTTATCTGAATGACTTTATTATTTTTTTAAAATAAATAGACACATAGTGATACAACATATTAAAATTTTAGATCAATATAAGATATATAGAAAATGTGGTGAATTTTTGAATTTTACCCTATTTCAATGTCATGTTAGTCTGAGTAGGCCTTACATTATTAGGTATATCTCAAATTGTACAACTCTAATTACAAAATTGATTTAAAAAAGTTATAAAACACATGAAGAAACATTTTTATGTTTTACTCATTGTCTAATTTGGTATATGCAGTTGCCAAAACAAATGACCAATCTCAGGGTGAGTAGGTTTTCAACACATTGAGAATCAGTCATAATATCTCATCGACCATGACAAATTTGGCAAAAATATTTTACAAGAATGTAAATCAAACATAAATATATAACTTTAAAGTTCGTAACATCACCAAATTCCTATTATATAGCTAACAAAATCTTCAAAAATAGAATTAAAAGACTAATGAGGTTTCAACGGGTTCAGGGTAAGTCACAGTTAAAAAGGTATATCTCTTTCCACACAACAAATCAACCAAAAAATCTTTATAAGTATTTAGAATACATATAACCCTATAATTTCATATTTTGAACATTGTCAAAATTGGCACATAAGGTTATCAACATTTCTGAAAGAAGGGAGAGTGAGGAGATTTTAGTTGGTTATGAACAAGCCCTAATGAATGAGTCATAGTTCCTCACACACAATAAATTAAGAAAAACTATTTTATATGAATTTAGATGGGTCATAAAGCTACAAAATTCATGGTTTACACTTTTCCAAGTTCCTATAGGGTTTTGAAATCGTGGGTTGAAAAATTTGCTTTAACAACAAAACTAACATAATCAACTATTGTTTCCCTTGAATTTCAAGTTCTATACATGAGCTCTATCTCAAATACTCTATAATTCTTTCTAACAATTCATGATTAACATGTCGTGATGAAGCAATTTCACGTGGATGGAAGATAAATTAACTTACCTCTTTTCCCAAAACCATCAAAGCTTAGGGTTCCTTCCTAGCTGGCTCGTTTATCTTCCTCTTCTTCTTCTTCATCTTTTTATTCTCCTCTCTTCCTACTTTTTTAGCTATGTCCCTTTTATGCACTCCTTCATGTTTTGCCTTTCCAATCTGATCCTAAAAGATGAAAATTTTAATTTGTATACATACCCCTAATAGGACAAATCATGGTGTCATACTACCATCAGTTGAAAGTTCAATATTCCTCTTTTAGTTCCTCTTCTTCACTCTTTCATCACCTCCATCCATCTCCTAATCCCCATATGCTCGTTATACTTCTAAATAATCTCTAAAATACCATTAGTTATGATGTTATAACATGTACACAACATAAGATAATTTTTCATGTAACTATACAAACATCACATGTATGTTTTCCAAATGCAATGGTGCAAGTGTTATCATGGTGCTTATCTAATTCACATATCTAAATGATCATTTATCTAATGCATATGTTTATATGGGATTGCAAATCATTTATGCAATGAATATATTCATGTGAAAATGCTTATGAATGAGGATAGAAATGTAACATTTCTTCCCTTCTTATGAAGAATTTTGAGAAGAAATTCAATACCTTTAAATAAATGTGGATATTGTCATTTAATGTTCTCTTCAATTTCCCATGTAGTCTCTTCTTGTGAGTGGTTTCTCCATAACAAATTAACCAAAGGAATTTCTCAATTTCGTAACTGTTTTGTCTTTTAACTAATGATTTTCATTAGTTCTTCAGCATAGCTTACATCATTTGTAATTATTAGTGCTTGATCCATGAGTATATGTGTAGGATCATACTGATACTTTCTAAGCATACTCACATGAAATACAATATGAATCTCAGCCATCTCTAGTGGTATTGCTAGCGTGTAAGCTAATGGATTGATTCTTTCTAAGATCTCATATGGTTCTATGTTTTGAGGACTCAGTTTCCCCTTCTTGCAAAATCGAATTATTCCTTTCCATGGTGAAACAAGAATGAACACTTTGTCTCCTACCTCATATTTCATTTCTCTTATGTGTAAGTCTACATAACTCTTTTACCTATTTGTGCTACTTTAAGTTTGCTCTTGATCACCTTCACCTTGTCCACAGTGTCTTGCACTAGTTTTTGACCTACTAAAACATACAACCTTTCTTTATCCTAATAGGTAGGACTTCAACATTTTCTTCCATATAATGTTTTATATGGTGCAATCTGTATATTGTAATGATAATGATTATTATAAGCCAATTCAATCAAGGCAATATGTTCATCCTATTCACCTTTTAACTCTATCATAAAAGCTTGAAACATGTCTTCAAGTTTCTAAATTGTCCTTTTTGATTGCCCATTTATCTGAGGATGAAAAGCAGTACTGAAACTCAACTTAGTATTAAAAGCCTATTGTAAACTAACCCAAAATTGAGATGTAAATTGTGGATCTCTATATGATACAATTGACATTAGAATGCATTGTAATATGACAATTTGACCTACATATTTCTTGTCTAAGTGCTTAAGTGAACTACCCTATAGGTAAAAAGTGAGCCGACTTAGTTAGTCTATCAATAATCACCCATATACAAATTCCATGATTATTCTTTCCCATTTTCACATCAGAATCTTTAATGGTTTCAATTTTCTAGCTAGTGCTTGATGTTTTGTTTTGATCTATTGAGAAGTCAAGAATGTTGAAACATAGGATACTACATCTTTCTTCATTTTAGGCCACCAAAAATGAGATCGCATAGAATTATACATTTTCATCATTTTTGTATGCATTGCATATGGAGTATTATGTGCTTCTTTTAGGATTTCTCTTTGCAAGTTATTAACATTAGGCACGTAAATATGAGAACACAACATTAAGGCATCATTTCAAATATCAAAATCACCATGTCTCCCTTATTTTGCCATTTCAATCATTTTATATAATTTTGGATCCTTGCCTTACACTTCTTTAATTCGATCATACATCATTGGTCTCACTTGAAAAATACCAATCAATACCCCCATTCTTTTATATACCAAAAACTATAATGACCAATAATCAAATATCATTAGAATACATTAGAAGTATAAGAATTGATTATGTAAGTGCAAATACAATAGATTCATTTTTATTGTGACCTTGCAAGGCAAACACTACTCCCAAGAATTCATGTGATTCAAGTAATATTTGGTTTTGCTAGCCAACATATAACAAGTAAATCATGTGATTAATAACAAGTGCCAATAGTATATATTTGTCCTTTTCCAAGTGATTTTCTAATGTTTGATAAGTCAGTCAAAACATCCTTTTAGTTCCATATGTAAGTGTTCATTCACAATTATATACCAAGTAATCATTAAGAGAATAAAATTCTTACTTGACTTGTATTCACATATAAAATGCAACAATTCAATAACATATACATGTAATAGAATATAATCATATCGTAAAATCATCATACATACACATTAGAATCAAAATATAGCTTTCACTCACCTTTTGATGTGACCAACCTTTATGGTAGGTTTGGTAATCTCTCTTGGGCTTCCTCAAAGTGTTGAGATCCTAACATTTGATACATAAATGGTTATAAGTATGTCAAAAAGATTATAAATGCTTGGTACGCAACTATGGGCATGTTCCATCTAAGTGAACCTAGTGTTTATGCATATTTTCCTTATATAACAGCTTGACCTTACTATAGTATAACTGTAATAACTCTTCCTATACTCATTCAAATGGCTTGATTCTTTTTTCACACAAATTATACACAAAATGATAAAAACATAGTAAAATTTTATATCAATATAAGATATATAGAAAATGTGGTGAATTTTTGAATTCCACCCTATTTTAATGTCTTCTCAGTTTGAGTAGGTCTTACAATCTTGGGCATATATTAAATGGTACAAATCCAATTGCAAAAATGATTTACCAACAGTTACAAAACAAATAAAGGAACATTTTTTATTTTTCATTCATTGTCCAATTTTGTTAATAAAGTCACCAAAATAACTTACCAATCTCTAGGGTGAGCAGGTTTGTAACTCATTGAGAATCAATCACAATAAAGGGCCAATATCTCATTGACCATAATAATTTTGGCAAAAAATATTTAACAAGAATGTATATCAGACATAAATATACAACTTTCAAGTTTGACACATTACAAATTCCTATTATATGGCCATACAATTCTTAGAAAGCATAATTAAAAGACTAATGAAGTTTCATGAGGTTTAGGATCAGTCACAATTAAAGAAGTATATCTCTGTCTACACAAAAAATCAAGTAAAAATGCTTTATATGTATTTATAGGAGATACAAACCTACAAAATTCATATTTTGCACTTTGTCTAAATTAGCACATAAGGTCATCAAAATATGTGAAAACAAAAAGAATGAGGAGATTTTGGTTGGTTGTGAACTAGCTTTAATAAAGGAGCTACTGTTCTTCACACACACCAAATTAAGAAAAACTATTTTACATGCAATTAGATGGGCCATATAGCTACAACATTCATGATTTACACTTTCCCTAATTCCTCTTCTAGGGTTGTGAAATCATGAGTTCAATAATCTACTCTAACAACAAAACCAACACTATCAGCTTTTATTTCTCCTAAATTTCAACTTCCATACGTGAGCTCTATCTCAAATACTCCAGAATTCTTATTAAACATGCATGATTAACATGTCATGATGGAGTAATTTATTGTGGGAAGAAGATATAACATGTCATGAAAGAGTAATTTCTTGTGGGAATAAGATAAATTAACTTACCTTTTTTCCCAAATCTATAAAAGCTTAGGGTTCCTTCTTAGCTAGCTCGCTTATCTTCCTCTTCTTCTTTTTTTTCTTCTTCTTCTTCTTCTTCTTGTTCTCCTTTCTTCATTTATTTCTTTGCTCTCTTCCTTTTCTGCGCTTGCTCACATTTTGCCACTCCAATCTTATTGTAAAAGATGAAAATTTTAATTTGTATACCTATCCTAATAGGACAAAATCATGGTGCCTCACTACAAATGGTTGGAAGTTTAATATTCCTCTTTTAGTTCCTCTCCTTCATTGTTTCATCACCTCCATACATCTCCTAATCCCTATATGCTCCTTATATCTTTAAATAAGCTTTGAAATACCATTATTTATGATGCTATAACATGCATACAACATAAGATAATTTGCCATGCAATTGTACAAACATCACATATATGTTCAAGTGCCCTAAATGCAATAACGTATATGCCATTGTCGTGCTTATTAAGTTCACATATCTAAATGATCATTTATCCAATGCATATGTTCATGTGGAATTGCTACTCATTTATGTAATGAATGTGCTCATGTGAGAATCCTAATGAATGAGGAAAAGGATCTAACAAGCATTGGCCTTCACAACCCTTGCAAATTCCAACAACATTGGATCCATGCCTAGTTCAATCTAAATAAAGCTATCCCATAATGTCATCCCATCTAACGAAGCTTCTTACTGCTTTATGATTGTCCTCTAATCTCTTCATCTTGTACAAGTTCGATGGAGTTCATAATTATGTCTTTAACATCTGCTAAGTTAATCCTAGAGTATCTTCCTTTAGCTATTTTGCTTAGTTCATTTAGCCTACATTCTAGATCATCATAAGGTTCTTGCATGGCTAGCTCATTTGGCTCTCCTTCAGCTAGCACATTCATCCCCCTTACTTGCTAGTTAAGTAGTTGTTATTGATATGTTATGTTTATTTCCTCCCATAACCAATTATCCTATAGACCTTACAAAGTCTAAAAAGAGTCTTATTCATCTAACTTATTGAATAGCATGGCATTTTTCTCTTTATTCTTTTTTTAATCATACTCTTTGGATGACTCTTAATAATTTTAGTATTTAAGCTATAGTTCCTTGATCTATATCTATGAAATGGCCTTTTCAAGGTATTCAAGTGGCTCCCTCTTTAACTAGTCTTTCTCTTCTTCTTCCTCAATTGCTTCTCCTTCCTTAACAAAATATTTTGAAAATGGACCATGAGGATCTCCAACCATAACCTTAGCATGAATTTCCTTATAACCTAATCTAATTCTCATTATTTAAGTAGGAATGTTTCAAAGTTTGACACACTTATGGCATTTACCATGCCTAAGAAAAAATTTTATCCTTCGCTTGATATTTGCCCCTTTAGGATCCATGTAGATATCAATAACTCAGTGACATGGAATCTCTTAAGGTGCAAAACTACAATGCTCAGTATGGATAAATTCAACACAGATGTTAATCAATTGACCTTTATATAGAATCTTAACCTTCTAATGCAAAATGGAAGACATTCCGCTTAAGGGGTAGTACCATTATCTCTATAACAGTAGCAAAAATGTCACTGAAATATCGAGTACAGTAAATTGCACTATGGCCTCCATAACCCCTACCTTTACTATAGTCTTAAAGGCCTTACTAGTTGGCCTTTAGCTACAATCATAAGCCCAAGTGATGCTCTTAAATGCTTCCAAGATTCTCGCATGCTTCCAAGATTGCCATAGGCATCCCAAACTTTGATAGTAGCTTCAAGGGGCATATGTTGATCCCTAATCCATCATCCACCACAAGATAGGATGTATGCTTCCACTTTACTTCATTCCTAATAAACAATGCTATATTATGGCCTTGACCATTAAGAGGTAGATCCTCATTCGAGAAGGTTATCTTTCTTTTACTCAGGTTCATCACCAAAATTATTACTTCCATAAAATATGCATGTGTAAAAATGATCAAGGTGGGCAGTGTTTCCACTGCAGCTTTCTCTTGCTTATTTGATGTAATTATCAACTCCTATACACTGAACTATGTAAGGGTCCTTTTCAGCTACCTTAGGACTAAATTCTTTTCTTTTTCTTTTTTTTTTTTAATCAAAGGTCATTCAAATTCCCTCTCTACCATAGGCTATTTGCTTACTTCCCTATTTGGATAATACTTCCTATTTCATATTACATGACTAAATTGTTTTTCCTCTATCCCTTTATCACTTTCCTCTTATATATTAATCTTCTTTTTCTTAAGCTCTTTTGTCTCTTCATCTAATATTTCTTATAAATTAATGGAACAAATAGCAATAACAACAATAAAATCCAAGGATGGCATCTCCTAAAAGGTGGCCATGACAAAGTCCTAATGGATTTTCAGAATTGATCATAAAGGTACCATGTGTAACATTCTTCACCTAATTCATATGTATTTTAATCATGTTATATTTGTATATATGCATCACATGACAAAAGCATAATAATAACATTTACATCATTGTATTTGACACATTTAAATATGGATATGATGTTTTCATATTAAATAGTCATATGTAGTATGCATATTATTATAATTTAAATAGGCATATATTGGAACTTATTAAATGTATAGAGTTGATGGAAATTAGTAAAGGGGTATAGTGAAAATTTAAACTTTTAATTAACTAATAGGAACAAGCCATCAATCTTATGTCTTATTAGAATAAGAGTACAAATTCTCTTCCATTAAGGGCTGAGAAAAGGGGGGATATAGCAAAAAAAAAAAAAAGGGGGGGAGCAACTAAACATAGAAAGGAAGAAGAGAAGGAAGAATAAGAAGAAGAAGAAGAATAAGAAGAAGAAGAAGAAAAAGGGAGACAGAGAATTAACTAGAAAGGAATGTTTAGGTTTTCTAGCTTTGGCAAAATGTTTGTGATTTCATATTTATTCCCTCATGAAATTTCTCCTCCATAGCATATTAATCATGAAAAATTAGTGGGAATTATGAAGTAATTGCATATAGGATTTATGTATGAGAAGTTATTAGAAGTGAATATGAGTATAATTCATTTTTATTATATTTTAAGAACATACGATTGCACCCATGATTTTATAATTCTAGAAAATAAATTAGGTAAAGTAAAAACATGAACATTGTATTTTGATGTCCCATCTAAATGCTTGTAAAATAGTTTTGCTAAATATGTTATATGTAAAGAGATATTGCTACTTGATTATGACTTATTCTTGTTGAAACCTGCTCAGTATATTGGTTATGTATCTATGAATTTCATGGACCTAGAAGGGGAATTTGGTGAAGTTTAAAACATGAAAGTTGTAGGTTTATGTCTCATATAAATTCTTATGAACAAATTTTACTGAATATTTTATGAGTTAAAAGATATGACTCATTAATTAGAACTGATCTTGAACTTGATCTTGCTTGTAAAGTCTGAGATTGCCAAATTATTTTAAGGACTTTAGAAGCTGAATTAGAGAAAGTGTTAAATAGAAAAAAATATTTTTTTACATGTTAGACAGTTGTCTCTCAAGTTGTTTTGCAAACAGACTTATATGTTTTGAAATATGGCTAAGTTTAAGGGTCCACTCAACATATTCTTGTAATAAGAATAAGGCAAAATTATAAAATTCATGATAAATATAGTTCACATGTTTTAGGCTAAATTTTGGATATGTTGTATCCATATATTAATTTAATAGTAAAAAGAATTGAATCATTTAAATAAGTGAAAGCAAAAATAATTATAGAAATAGTCTCTAAGGTCATGATATTTTTACTAGAGCATACATGGATCAAAAGAAAAAAATATCGTCATGGATTAATTGAGTGTGTTGAAATAGATCCTCAAGAAAGAGGTGCTAAATAATATTGGATTTAAGTTGGGACCATCCATGACTTAATTGCTTCAAGAAAGAGGTAAGCAAATAACTAATAACTAATAGTATATATTACATGTGATTGATTAAATGTTAAGAATTTATATTCTATGGATTGAAATGCTATTTATTGAGATGATATTATTGTATGTATCGATGGAAGGATTGTTAGATTTTTGAATTATTTATTTTGATGAGATGTTGATAAATTGTGGCTTAAGAATGAAAGTATGTTGTGATATGATTTGCCATGATTAATTGGTGTTGTTATTAGTCATTTTATTGTTGGAATTTTATTGGATTTATAAATGAATTGTTGAATGACTATTACTTAATATTGTTTAAGCCAGTGATAAGGAAAGAATAGCTTGTGTGGCAACTAAATATAACTATAAACCCTGTGTCGCACTGAAATTAAATAACAGTATCTTATGTAGCAATGATAACCTATAGCCTACGTAACAATAATATCTTATAGCCTGTGTGGTGAAGATATGCTATAGCCTATGTGGCGATAATATCATATCACATGTGTGGAAATAACATTTGATATCCTATGTGATAGTAAAGATTAGAAATTCTTTAGTATGTGTATGGATGGGATGATGATTTATCTATTTTTAAATGCTTATTATGCTATTTACTACTTATGTATCATTAATTCTTCACTTATTGAGTATTCAAGCTCATTCTTTTCAATATAATTTTTGTTTCATGAAGAGTATACTAGAGATTGCATTGAATCTATCTTTCAAAGTTACTGTGTCGCAGTCTAATAGAGGTTGAGCAAGTGTGTAGTCTTGTAGTGTTTTTTGTTTGTACCTATACCTATGTATGTTTTGCTATAAATAGTTGTTGTGTTGTAATACATGATCTATAAAGTACTCAAATGAAATAAAGAAAAGTACTTTAATGATGATGGAATGGCATTAAAGAATTTTAATGTTGCTATGTCATTTTCTACTTTATACTTAGTGGACGAGTTGACATATACATTGGGGTAATAATTGTTTAATAACGGTTGATAACTCAAGCTACCTAACAAACTGAGCAAAGCTAAATAAATAAAAATCCATGAAATGGGATGTCATAACTTGATTTGGAGGTAGGACATTGTAATAGTTTGAAAATCATTCCCCTTAATACTCAATTGCCTAGGAGTAGGTAAGACTATTTATCATCACTTAAATTTGAGGTCATGTCTGCATTACGGAATAGGAAGGCTTAAGGCATCAAAAATCTATAATAAGCCTAATTGCTCATGGTTAAACCCATTTCTAAACTTGTTGTAACGACCATTTTCATGTAAAAAACTCATAGCATTCATGTCCAAAATATATATGCATAAAGGTTTTATTCATTATACATACAAAATCATGTATTTAATGTACATACATGTTAACAATTTCAAGGCTGGTGACTATAAACTAGTTCCTATCTAGATGTATGTACATGACATAAGGAGAGAGAGAGAGTTGGAATTCAGCCGACGACTTGTTGTCCATCTGTATCGATGCAAAACCCTAAGTACCAAAATGTCCAATCTTATGCTTTAGTATTTGAAAAAAATTTGTGATTTGGTAAGTCGTGACTCAATAGATAAAAATAATAGTTAGATTCTTATGACACAACCAACATAAAAATATTATCAAGATACATTATAAGTATAACTAACAATTGACTATGCAAGTACAAGTGCAATAGATTTTTTTTTGTGTCGTGACCTTGCAAGGCATTCATTGCTTCCGGGAATTCATGTGATTCAAGTGACATTTGATTTTGCTGGCCGGCATATAACAAGTGAACCATTTGATCCATAACATGTGCTAATGGGACATATTAGTCCATCTTCCACGTGATTTGCAAGTGTTTGACAAGCTGATCACATCATCCTTTTAGTTTCATATGCAAGTGTTCATAACAATGGTATACCAAATAATCATTAAAACCATATAATTCTTGCTTGACTTGTATTCATATGTAAAATGTAACAATTCAATCATATATACATGTAATAGGACATAATCACATTATAAAATTATCACACATATACACATTAGAATCTAATTATCGTTTTTACTCACCTTTTGATGTAACCAACCTTTACAGTGGGTTTGGTTCTCTATCTAGGGATCCCTCAAAGTCTTGGGATCCTAAAATTTGATACATACATGGTTATAAGTATGCAAAAATGATTATGAATGATTGGTATGCACCTATGGCATGATCCATGCAAGCGGACCTAGTGTTTATGCATATTTTTCCTTATATGGCAGCCTGAGCTTGCTACACTCTCACAACAATAATTCTAGATATTCTTATCCAAATGACTTAATTCTTTTTTGAAAATAAACTAGACACATAATGATACAATAGATTCAAATTTTAGGGCAATAGAAGACACACTAAAATTAGGGTGAATTTTTAAATTTTGCTCTATTTCAATGTCATCTCATTTTGAATAGGTCTTACATTCTTATGTATATCTCAAATTGTACAAATCAAATTGCAAAATTGATGTACCAGAAGTTATGAAACATATAAAGGAACATTGTTCATGTTTTACTCATTGTCTAACTCAGTCTATAAAATCACCAACACAAATGACCAATCTCAGGGTAAGCAGATTTTCAACATAGTGATAACCAGTCATAATGAAGGGGCAATATCTCAATAGCCATACAAAATTTGGAAACAATATTTTACACTGATGTAGGTAATATATAAATATGCAACTTTCAAGTTTAACACATCACCAATTTCCTAATCTATGGCTATCAAATTCTTGTAAAACAGAATTATAGGAGAGGTGATGTTTCATCCGGGTACAGGGTCAGTCACAATCAATGAGCCATGCCTCTTTCCACACAACAAACAAATCCAAACTGCTTTACATGTGTTTATAGGGGACATACATTTTTTATACTTTGTCAAAATCAGAACCTAAGGCCATCAAAATATAAGAAAACAGAAAGACTAAGGTGCTTTCGCTTGGTTGTGAACTAATCCTAATGAAGGAGCCATAACTCCTCACACACGCCAAATCAAGAAAAACTGTTTCATATGCATTTAAATGAGTCATAAAGATACAACTCTCAAATTTTGTACTTTCTCTAATTCCTCTTATATGGTTATGAAATTGTGGGTACAAAATTATGCTCTATTAACAAAATTAACATAATCAACTATTGCTCTTTTGAATTTCAACTTCCATCTAAGAGTTCTACCTCAAATACTCCATAATTCTCACTAATAATGCATGATTAACATATAATGTGGAGTTAATTTCATTTAAGAAGAAGTAAATTAACTTACCTATTGTCCCATAACCAAAAAACCTTAGGCTTCCTCCTTAGGCAGCTCACTCTTCTCCCTCTCCTTCTTTTTTTTCTTCTTCTTCTTCTTTCCTTTCTTTCTTCCTTAGCTCTCTCTTTCTTCTACTATACCTCACATCTAAGTTTTGTATTATGATCCTAAAGTGTCAAAAATTCCACTTGTAAACCAATTGTAACAAGACAAAATCATTATGTTGCATTCCTATTGGTTGGAAGTTCACTTTCTTTTTTTAGTCCCTCTTCTTCACTTCTTAAGCACTTCCATCCATCCCTAATTCCTAGATGCTCCTTATACTTTAAAATAAGCTCTATAACACCATTATTTATGATTATATAATATGCACACAACATAAAACAATTGCCATGCAACTGTACAAACATTACATATATGTTTAAGTGTCCTAAATGCAATGGTGCATGTGTCATCATCGTGCTTATCCAATTCACGTATCTAAATGATCATTTATCCAATGCATATGTTCATGTGGTATTTCAAATCATTTATGCAATGAATATGTTCATGTGATAATGCCAATGAATGTGGATGTGGATGGGGATGTTACACACTTTTTGATATCTTAAATCTTAAATTTATACTTATTGGCCCATAAACCTTATTAGCTTTCATTTTCCCCACTTTAGATTCATAAGATAATACAAATGAGAGATGGGGATTTAAGCTAAGCTTGATTCCAAACATTTCATAAGAATACTTTCTTACATTATACCATAACCATTTAATTCTATTTTTATCATGTCGTAACTGAGGGAGTCCAAACTCGCCAACCAATTCCTTATTATCCTTTCCTTTTCTTAGCCAACCAATTCCTTATTATCCTTTCCTTTTCTTACTTTCATTATAAGCACATTTAGACAATCCTAGAATCAATGGTCCACTTAAGGTCACTCTTGCTATAACATTCCTTTCATTATTAAAAGTATTCTACACATATCTTACATGGGCCATAAATCATGGTATTCCTCAACATTATTTCCATTATTCATGCAACATAATCATTTTATATTATATTAACATTAGACATATACATATTGCATTATTCATAACTTAGACTTTACAAAGCATACTAAGAATGCAAGGTATAACTTAACATTTTTGTAATACATTTATAACTCTTCTAATTACACTTATGCATCATTACTGTAGGTAACTATGAAGAAATAAAGCAATGCATTAATAATAGACGTACATAACTTAAAACTTTCATTTGTAGCATTTAACATTCAACTATTAATCATGATATCAATCCTATGCTTAACCTACTAAATTATCTATGTATGGAGAGGGGTGTGAGCTCCTTATATGAAACTATTGAGGAATTTATATTATTATGAATACCGTTGATTTTTGGGGTTACACTCGAACAAGTGGAATCTTTGTTTAAGACTTAATCCATTTATCTATTCAATGGGGGATCAAGAGAACAAGGCTCATATGCTAGTATTAACCCTAAATTATGGCTCATGTTTGGAACACTGAGAGATCCTTTAGGCCTCATGCAAGATTGAAGCCTTTTATTCAATTTCGATGGACAATGGGGGACCAATGCCATACAATAGACTAGTATCATCCCTAATAGAATGTGGAGTCGTCACATAAGTTTGATTGGGATAAGAATTTAGGGAAGATGAAATATAAAACTATCTAAGTCATTTAGAAGGCTCAATTAGTCCTCACCCTATTAGAGATTAGGTTCGAAAATTGGTATGACTTGGGGAAGAGTTTAGGCATCCCTAAACTACCTGAATTTAGGGATTTAGCCTTTGGGCATCTTTGGTTCACTTTTTACTATTTTATCCTTATTATTAATTAATTTGATGAGCACCCCCAAACATGTTTCTAACACTTTTAATTAAGCACATCATCAGTAAGGTACCACAATCACATTAAAAGGAATGGGGCCATGCAATATCAAATGGGGTGGTCATGTATATTAATCAATCATAATCATAAATAATGGGACTTGTCATATCCCCTTCACCAACTATACAAAGATCACACAAGTTCGTTGGCTCAAAAGAGATAAGATAATAAAACACACAAGGTGAAATGAAGTTTAAGTAAAAGAACTCACCAAATCTCTAAGGGAAACTTAATTGAGGTCTAAGTCTAAGGTCAATGACATTCCAACATCATATGACCCATATAGCAACAATAATGGCAAAAAATGAAGACCAAATATGTGAGTCATAGAACATGGAATAACATGACCATGAAATGCAAATGCATTTTAAAGGATGTTAAAGGTTAAAACAAAACCCTAATTAGCAAGAACCTAAGGTTATTGAACAACCCACCTCCACATTACTCATAAAGAGTTAAACATCTATGAACACTACTAACCATTTTGAGAATTAGTATATTAATTAAAGGGAAATAACCATAATGCTAAACATACATGTTATATGTTATGGAAAACAATGAAAGAAGGGATAATAAAACACTAGGCTTTTTCTCTAAATCCAATCATGTGATCACCTAAGACATAATTAATGAAATGAGTTAACTAGAAAGCTAATCTCTCCTTTATATGGGTGACAATAATTAGTGCACAATCATAAACAAAATAACAATAATAATAGTGAGGCTCTCAAGGTGCTAGAAATATAAAATTCCTCACTTGATCATGGCTAAAAGTAACACTAAAACATAAAATGCATCATTTGTTAATGTGTGAAATAAGAAAAAAAAAGAGAAGATTTAAGACTTGAAAACAATAAAATAAAATTGAAGCCTAGTTCTTGCACCATTGTTTGGGTGACTACGGTCCTAGGTTAAGAAAACCCTAACCCTATTTTGTCAATGAAGCTACCAAAGTACTCAAAAGAATGCTTAAACAAGAAACAAATTAAATGAAAAAATAAAGGGATTTTGCAACTTGTCTTTAGTCAAAGAGTGTTGTATAAACTAATAAGTGTTTTATACATCCTTTTAGGTGCTTTGCATAAACCACTAGAAGTCTAGACATTTTAGGTGCTTTGTGCAAACCACTAGAAGTCTTGACAACCCACCTGAACTAGGCTTTTTAAAAATGAAAGATAAGAAAGAAGTTGGAAGAAGAGAGGAAGGGAAGGGGTCACTAAGATGTTTTTAGATTATTATCTTATCCTCAGAGGCACTTAGGTTGAAGATTATTCTTAAAAAATATAATGGGAATGCACAAAGTTAAACAACTAATGCTTCTACCTTAGATCATGGTGTGAGTGAGCTAGCGTTTTATTTTTATGTATAAAAATAATTTGAGTGGATATTTTAGTATAGTAACATTAGCATTTTCAAGCCTATTCTCTCTCTAAATGGGGGGTGTTTATAAAGGATGAGGGTTGCACTGGAGTTGGGATTGCTTTAGTTACACTTCATTCACAATCCACAATAGACGAGGTCCATGAAGCTTTTAGAATTCGTGTTTCATAGTGGTTTGTATAACCAAAAGGTTGGTTATGCAACCCATTATGTTGGTTGTATAACCAAGGGGTTTACAAGGGATGAAGTTCTAGAAGGTTATGTTGGCTAAGGTTTTTCACTTATTTGTACAACCAAGTACAAGGCTATATAACCAATTAAATGGTGGCCAAGGTTCTTACATGTTCCTAATAGCTCTCAAGTAGGTATTGTGTGTCCTAACAACTTTCTAGCAAATAATAGGGTTATTAATAGCCTTTTAGTATGGATTAATCTTATTCTGATAACTCTCTAGTAGGTACTAGTATGTCTCGTATGCCTCTAGCTATGGGTACAAAAGAATTAAGACAACTCATAAACTACTTGAAATGGACTTGAGAAATACTCAAAATTAACTCAAGATTAGTCAAGTTGAGCTCAAGCTTGAGTTGCTCAGGTAAATTAAGTGAGCTAAATTAGAATATCAAAATACTTGACTCAAGAGGCTCACAATCTTAATCGAGCTTAGACATATTTACAATATTACCAATCGAGTTTAATCAATCCATGCCTAATCAAGCTTATTCAAACCCAATTTTCAATTTATAGGATCTATAAAAAATTATATAAATAAAGGAACCCAATTGAGTTGAGCTCAAGTATTTGAATGCCTAATCGAGCTCGAGCTTGAGCTTATAAATTAAAGCTCGATTGAGCTTAAGCTCCAGCTTCAAATTTTCAAGTTGAGTTAGAGCTCAAGCCTGATAGGGTTTGACTCGATTATACCCTTACCTCCATTAGCTTTATAGTAGGTACTAGTCTTCCTAGTAGCTTTCTAGTAGGTACTAAGGCTTGTTGTATGTTTACATTAGCCTTCCTGTAGCCACTAATGTTGTTGAATATGTTTGGAGTGTCCTAGCCCTTCAAGTAATCAAATCAAACTTATAGAAGTTTCTAAGGGATAATTTTATGGCATACTCTTCCTTCTAGAATGTCAAAGCGTTGTTTTATATCACAACAACCCTGCTAGCCTTTTTAGGAATGAATGCTTATCATTATAGCCTTTCTGGCCATCCTAGAGGTGCAGTCATATTGGAGTAGTATTCAATTTTTTGTATTGTTAAATATTCTATTTATTATGTCTGTGATTGAAACACTTTCAAATGTGAACTCCACTATAAAGATCCTTCTAGCATCCCTTGGATCTTCCTTTCTTTTCTTTTTCTTCGTTTGCCAACCTTTAGTGGTATATAAAAAGATATGGCTTATCTATATAGACAACATAATGGGATCCATATGTAAAAGCAAAGCGACAACTAGTTTGTCCCATGTAGAAGGGCATTAGCAATCTGTATAGATAATGCTTATATTTATAAACAACCCTTTGTATATGAGGAATATAGTTAGCCCTAGGGCTCATTTATGCTTTTCCTTTATTTCTTCTTTTTCTCACTAAAACTCTATCTAGACATAGATTTTTCTAGGGTTCCCTTTGCTTTCAGATGATTGTAATGGATGATTTTGACGCTTCAATGCTTGATATTGTTGTTGACTTAACTCGAGGCGATGCAACCATCTATGTTGTACTAAGGTAGCTAAACTGCTTAGAGCTTCCCTAAAGTTTCCCCCACAACACAAGTGATAACAAAGATCATGTTGATTAGTTTGAGGCATGTCATGAGGCTTCGATGTTTTATGACATGTATTACCACTTGGCAAGCACAACCTCTAGCGTGGTATGCCCTTTTCCCTTATCTTTGAATTTTATTCATTTTCCTCACTTTCAATATTTCAAATTGTATGCATTATCCCTAAATTGCCTTCTGAATTCTAACATTAGGTTAGCTTAAAAATATTTAAAACTGGTCATAGGATACTTACCCTTTAAATTTTGGAATTTTTATTTTATTATATGTCGATTGGTTTTCTCCCACGATCTTTATGTTTATGTTGATTCCTGAAAACCAATGCCCATAAATAATTTATTTATTATTTTACAAATAATTTTATCTTAATATTTTGTAAGCTATTTACTGAGTTCGAATTGTATCATGTCGACTTTATAAGCTTTATTTGCATTTTTGTTTAGTTAAATTTGGAATTCTTGCAAAATTTTTTCGAGAGAAATAATTTTAATAGTTTTCCATGAATTTCACAAATTTCCTTCATTGTGGTTGGGGTTGGTTATTCTATGCTTTTTTATGTTTCCTTGTATTATATGAGTAACTATATATGAAAAGATTTAAAATATTATTTTTTTTATTGCCCATAAAATTCCACATTTTATATACCAGGAATTATTGACATTGATTTTGGTTGTGTCCCTCAGTGGAGTCTCTTTTTCAAGTGACCAATAACTCTAGTTGGTATTGACAATAACAAGTTTAAGGTGGTCGACTAGGTGGGCCATTGTTGTTTGCTTTACAATATGTTGGGGATGCTGCTTGTAAACCCCACAAATGTGGTAGAGATATGCCTACTATTAATGATCAGGCACCTGGGGCTCATTTTCCATTTCGCCAAGCATTAACAAGTTACTATATTTATAATGATTCCTCAATTGGTGCAATTAAGGGTTGTTATATATGGGAAATACTTGATGCATGCTTATTATAAGTGACTCTTTGAATATATTTATTTTGATAACTTATTTGCTTTTTAGTCATTTTTGGACTAATGTTATGCTTTTTTGACAGGCTCAGGTCATGGAGCTAAAGCTACTAGTAGGTGGTAACCCTTTCTTAGATATGGACAATTGTTACCCATGGTTGGTAAGGTGGGGCTTTGCTGGCCACTAGGAGTTATCAATCGAGGTCAGGTGCAATAATCTGCACTTCATCAACTTGGACCAAGTATTCTTATTATGTAAAAAGAATTAACAATTAGTTCCTTGCATTACTCATTAGCCTTGATTTTATACTTACAATAATAAATTTTATGGTCTTTCGATCTATTTATGCACTTGGACTGGAGGGGGCTTATCCACACATGACAGCTTGAGGTGGTTAAGGTAGAGGACCACTCTTATAAGAAACATTTGCTAATGGGACTCTAGCTACGAGAATGGTACCTCTATGAGCGAGTCCTTTTGTGGCTTGAAGGGCTAGATGCTCAGTTTGTACCTCAACACTCGCCTTTCGACATGTTTTGGATGATAAATAAAAAGTTGGAGGACGAGGTCCAATAGGCATGACGGTTCATACTAGGGGAGTGGCTAGTGATTGATGGTATTGCATATAGAGATTGGATGTTTGGGCCATTTTTCATGGCATCCCCTATGCTTGAAGCAAGGATTCATATGTTCCCATAAAATAAGGTACATGAAGGGACAATTTTGCATTAAGGGGCTCGAGTGACGACAACGTACTCTGAGTGGAGGCCTACTATATGGAGCTACAAGAGTGCTCACACTTTTAGAATATAAAGGTTAGTGATAAGGGAGCTCGACCTTTCCCTGATAGTATGTATCCATGTCTTCTCTTATTTTAATATTTGATTGTTCTTTATTCTTCTTTTTCTTTTATGATGAACTAAAACCCTTAAGGCTAGGATTATAGGTGGATCTTGTATGGCAACTTATGAATTTCCTAATGTATGTCTTTTTAATTTTCATTCATTCATGTGTTAGCAATTATTTTATGCTTAATGATATTGATTGACAAGCCATTAATCATATTTAGTTATTTGAATCAACTATCGAGAGATGTTTTTCATGAAATAGATCAATAATAATTCCATTGCTTTATTATATGTTGAAAGGCTTTATTAACATATGTCTATCATTGAAGTCTTATGTAAAGAGACAATTACTTTATGTTTAGCTTATATGTTGAAAGGCCATTAGCTTAACATGCTTTTATATAATAATTAATACTTGAGATAGATTAAGTAATTATCTTAGTGACTTGATAGTAACATTAAATGGACGAACCAATTGGATGTAGATTAGGATCCCATAGGAAGTTGCCAAGTGAAATTGAGTCCCTAGCCACCTCTCTCCATTGATTGTTCCTAAATAATTTCATTATCCTTTATAAATTTAGTTCAACTTTCCTATATTCATTTATAAGCATTTGTTTACTTGGATTATCTAGATAACATAAGAAGCAAAATACTTAGTACTTAAACTCAATCATCATGGAAATAATATTCATACTCATAGTATACTATATTACTTGAGGCCTACGCACTCATAGTTTCAGGGTACTTTTACACTAAGCACATACTCATCATCAATGGGGATGTTTGTATAGACCTAGGATTGGCTATGTACCCCTGTGAGGCTAAATGGTTCAATGTTCTAGAGGCTTATAGCTCTTAGACTCTAGTTGGTTATCTGCATAGCCAATAATTCTTCACACTAAAAGGTTTTCAAAGTTTAATTGAATGGAAGGTAGGTTTGATTCAAGGCTTTTCACCACATTTTGCTCCTTTCTTAGGCATTTCTTCCTCAATCCTTCAAGGGGAAATTGAAGTAATGTTTCATTAATGGGTTTGCATTCTAAGGACCTAAATTAACATATTACTTTCATCCATATACTAAAGAGTAAGGTGATAACCCTATGGATGTCCTAGGAGTCATACAATATCCCCATACTATGAAGTGTAACTTTTCCAACTAGTCTTTATAGGTTTCCACCATTTTGGCTAGAATATTCTTCATTTTCTTATTGGCTACCTTTACACTTCTATTTGCTTATGACTTAAAGGTGAGGACTTATGGTGCTTTTTTGAACATCAAACTTTTGGGCTATAGGATGCAAAGTATAATGATGAAAATCACTAAATATATTTCCTAAGATCATAGGAGAAAAGCCAAAGGATGAGAATCAAGGCCTTGGAGAAGCCTAAAACCAATCATAGGACCAAAGCGCAAAGCCAAGCCGAAGACTAAGGCCAAAACTGCCTGCTAGACTTTGTAGGTTGTACAACCCATTAAGTAGGCATGTACATCCTACAAAGTAAGGATGTACAACCCTCCCTTAAATCATAGTCCTGAAAACATTCTGAAATTGGTCCCCCTCTTTAACCTTAGGGTTTTACAACCCTTATAAATGGATGTACAACCAATTTTTAGTTATATGCCTAGCTTGCAAACCCCAATTCTTAAGGATTCACCTCCTTCTCTGTGATTGGATAAGAATATGGTACAATCAAAACCATTTTTAGCTCTAGTGCACCATTCTTTGTCTATAAATATCCCACATTTTGAAAAGGGAGGGGAGGCTTGGAAACCCTAAGGTTACTTTTCCAAAATCACCTTTCAAACATTCTTCAAACATAAAAACATCAAACATTAACTCACCCCAACTCAATCCAAGGTCGAACTATACCTAATCTCTTCATTTTTATGCATTCCTTAAGTATTTTGGAGAAGAATATTGAACTTATAAGTCTCTGAGGGCACAAAAACATGTAAAGGCATCTAAGATCCCCTTCACTCCCCCTTTTTCATCCCATTTCTTTTCTTTCCTTGCTTTCAAAACATAAGAAACCAGGGTTGTACAGCCTTATCCATAGGTTATATAGCCATCGTTCTGGGCTGTACAACCCCAATATTAGGTTGTATAGCCCAGTTTGACTGGTAGATAGTTTTTTGCAAAGTCTATTTTTTTCGTCCTTTGGATTTGTTTCTTTTTTGAATTTTTTTTATGATATATTATGACTTTAATGACATAATGAGATGAGGTTTAATGACCTAGTACCCCTATTCGTTTCAAAAATTGAGTCTAGATTATGCCTTATAAGTTTTTTTTTTTAATTACTTATCATGCCAAAAGAAAAGCTCTTAGGATCTTCTATTTGATTTTTAAGTAGGTGTTTTGATTATGTTTTAGCCATTTTAGAGTAATGATTAGGTTAGGAAATTGAATTTGACCTTAGTAGCTCACTTTGTGTTGGGAGTTTATATCCCTAAATATGTGAATAGTGTCCCAAATCTTTCATATTCTTGTGTTGTATCCTAACCTTACATGGTTAGTGGTACATATGGATGCCATGGTCTTTTAAAATACATAGGGTAAGGATTCATCAATTATAGGATCCCACTTGTGATAGGTCTTGCCTTGGCCATTCCACATCCTTCAAATGCTTTGCATTGCATGTTCTATTCTTTTCATGTTCATGTTTATGCATTACTATTTTGTTTGCTTGTTGGATGGTTATGTGGGAATATGATGTTGTGGACTTAAATGCATATCTAGCCACCTTTTGCATGGGAGAGACAATAACATGTGTTGTATTCATCTCTTGTGCTTTGAGTTGATTTGATTTGTTTATACCTATTTCATGTACTAACTTGTTTTCTTTCCATTTGACCTATGTTTTATGTACTAATGTGTGTTCATTCATGTAGGTTAAGAAAGCTAATTAACACATGCTTTTTTATCTATTTAAGTTCATTGTATGATAATCCCACCATTTGGATATGTATCCCCCATCCTTGCATTATACATATTATTTATTGCTTTCTTACATCTTAAATATCATTCATGCATTGCATGCTTTATTATTATGGTTGATAGCTTGTTTAGATGGATGTGCCTTGGTGGATAAAAGGGAAATTAAGTATACAAATGAACCATTGATTGCCCGAAGGTCGGATCTCTATATTTAGCCGACTTGGGGGTCCCTAACCTCTTCCTTAAGTTGTACCTAACTCCCAAACTCGATCTATAATAGGGTGAAGACATATATTGGGCCTTCTAAATGACTTAGGTAGGTTGAAATATGTCTTTGCATAGACTCTTGTCCCAACCAAAGTCAGGTGTCGACTTTACATTTCTCTAGGGATGGTACCAATGTATTGTCACATCTTGGTCCCCCATTGACCACCACTTTGGACAAAGGACTTCTATCCTTTGTGAAACCTTAAACATCCCTCATTGATCCAAATCATATGCAATGGTTAAGGGTTGTTACTAATGTATGGCCCCTCTATCCACTTGATCCCCTAATGATCTATAAAATGTAGAAGTCACATGCAAGATTCTACTCATTACAGTCGCAATATTTGAGGCTCTTATAGTGGTGACTCCACTATAGACTAAAAAAGTTGACTTCATGAATCTTTGTTTATGTTTATATCTTTCCTTTATTAATCAAGTTCTCTTTGTATTCATATAGTCTTCACACTTCAGCATAAACACTTAGTGCCCTTTAGTTAATTGATGGGTTCGCCAAGCTTGAGACTTAAGCTCCACTCAGACTTAGGAGTTGGTGTGGAGCATTCATCACTCATGATCTAAGTACATTCGAGTATCTCAAATGAGGGTATATAACAATTGTCCCCTAAGCCTGTGGGAGCCATTACTCCAACAACCTTTTTAAACCTCTAAGCAATATATAGGAACCTTAGAACCATGGAATAAGCCCTTAAATGTTTGCATTTTAACCAAGTAGTGGTCTAAGATGATGAGTTATGGAATTATGGTCATATCTTAAGTGCATATTTTTACATTGCTTTTAAAAAAGTGCCTAGTTGAAATCCAAAACGAAAAAATTTTTACCTGAAAATTGTGGCTAATTGATCAAGGTGAATTGACCAACACATAGTACATATAAATTAGTATTTTTTGATATGTTATAGATCTCATAACTCATTTGAGAGTGTGATGAATGAACCCTTGCTGTTAAGCCTAAAACACATACCCTCTTTCTTTACAAAATCTTTCCCCTATAAGATGTACATTCAAAGTATGACCACTTTCTATCACTTTTAGACTCATCATTAATCTCGGTTGGTCCGAAGGACCTCTAAATTCAATACCCCATGTTGGTATTTAAGCTAACCACTTGTCCTAGGAAGAGCCTCTGTACCTGTATATGTGTGGGAGAAATAAAGATAAAAAATGATGTGTTTACTCTTTACTCATGTATCACTGGCATTCATACATACACTAATTTGTTTTCCATTACAACATCATCATCTGACTTATTACTTTGAATTCTTATAACTCATAAATAAAACAACTCGTAAGCACCACAAAAATTAGTCAAGATGGGATAGTTGAAACTCCAAGAACTTGAGGGAAAAACTACGGACATGACAAAGGCCTAGGTGGAACTGGAGGTGGATCAATTATGGATAAGAATCTGAGAAGGATGGTTAAACAAATCATGATGGATGGTTTGGTTCTAGAAAAGCTAACTAGAGTCATATGCAAATGAACCCCTAAGGAGATTGTACAATGCTAGATCTTTTACTAGCATAAACCAACCATTATTTGAGATATTTGATGTGATGTCCCACTTATTAATCATTCCTAAAGTAAGTGCATTAACTCATTCACAAGATATGGAATATTAAAGTGATACAACATCATTAAAATTCTCTTTTGTCATCCATTATCATAAAAAGACCCTTCTTCAATTATTTTGAATACTGTGTATCTTGTATCACAATATAGTAACTATTTACATACATGACTAAACAAACCAAAATACTAATATACTACATACTGGTCAAACCTCTATCAGACTACTAGACAACAACTTCCAAAATGCAAACTATATGTAATCTTTAGTCGACTCATCCTAAAAGAAAATTTGATGTAGAGGAGTGAGCTTGCATGCTTAGTAAGTAAACACATAATGTTATTAAATCACAAATAACATAACAAACATTTAAATATAAATAACTTATCATCACAGCCATGCAAAAAAAAAATATTTTTTACTAGACTATTATTGCCACATAGGTTATCAAATATTATTGCCACATAGACTATGATATATTGATGCCATATAGGCTATGGATATCATTGCCTCATAGGCTATCAAATGTTGTTACCATACAGGCTATCATATTTGGTTGCCACATAGGCTATAGATATCATTGCCATAAAGGCTATCAAATGTTGTTATCATATTTGGTTGCCACACATATTATCAAATATTATTGCCATACAAGTTATATATATCATTGCCACATAGGCTATCAAATGTTATTGCCACACAAGTTGTCATATTTGGTTGCCACACAGGCCATAGATATAATTGCAACACAGGCTATTAAATATTGTTGCCATATGGGCTATCATATATTATTTCCACACAAACTATAAATCATTGCCATACAGGCTATAAGATTGTATTACTTACTCAACAACATCAATTATTAATCTTTCAACAAATCACTTATCAATCCAACAAAATTCCAACAACATAATGACTAAAAACAACACACATAAACCTTGGCAAATCATATCACAACATGCATTCATTCCCAAATCATAATTCATCATCTTCTCATGAAAATAATAAATCAAAAGTATAATAATCCTTTCATTAATGTATTCATCAACATGACCTCATTAAGCAACATTTCATTCCATTGAGTATATGTTCATGGCATTTAAATAATCATATGTTTAGTACCATTAATTATTTACTAACTCTACCTTCAAGCAATTAAGTTGTGGATGGTCTAGACTTATTCCCAATATTATCTTTAATGCCTCGAGGACTTATTCCAATACACCAAATCAATCCATGATGATACAGTAAGATTTTCATCGTGTTATGCATATATGATCTAGTAAAATATAATGATCTTGGTAGGTTGTTTCAATAATGACTTTTGCCTCACAAAATCCAAATGACCAAATTATTATTTTTTTCAATTAAACAAGGCATATATTGGTACAATATATCCAAAATTTAGCCCCAAATATGCATTACATAATTTATGGTCAATTTTATAAATTTGCCTTATCTTGGGTGTAATTATACACTAAACAATCATGCAAACTTAACCATATCTCAAAACCTCAAAGTCCATTTGAAAAACCAATTCATATCCAATTAGTTAACATATAAATGAACATTTTTCATGTTTCACACACTCTCCAATTCAACTTTTATCATCCTCAAATGAAATTATCAATGTTAGACTTTGAAGGCATGAGTAAGTTCAAGATCAGCTCTACTTAAGGAGCTCCATCTCTTAGCACACAAAATATTAAGCAAAATTACTTTATAGGAATTTATATAAGTTATAAGGATATAACTTTCATCATTTTCACTTAACCTAATTCCCATTATTGGAAAACATAACTAAAAGCTGAGTAGGTTTCAATAATAACCAGGCACAATCAAGGGCCATAACTCTTCACACAACTTATTTGGAAAAACTATTTTACAGTAATTTAGATGAGACATAACTCTACAACTTCCATGCTTTACACTTTGCCTAATTCATCTTCTAAGGTTATGAAATTGTAGGTAAAACATTACACCCTGAAAACAAAATTAAAGGAATTCAGCTCATATTCACTATCAATAAGTTCTTCATATGAACCCTAATTATAATTACTTTATAAATCCCACTATTTGCTCATGATTAACATGCCATGAAGGTGAAATTTCATGGGAGAACAAATATGAAATCATATACCTTTCTCCAAAGATAGAAAACCTTTAAGATTCTTTTTGCTTAACTTAGTTTTTCTTCCTCTCCTTCTTTTTCTTATTCTTCTTTCTTTCTTTATTTCCTAGCTTTCTCACTTTTGTTTCACCCCATTAAGTTTTCACTTATCTAATCTACTTTTAATGGAAGAAAAATTCAATTTGTACACCTATCTTAATAAGATAAAATTATGGTGGCTTATTCCTATTGGTTGGAAGATCAATTTTTCACTTTCAGTCCCTCTTCTTTAGTCCTTCATCTCCTCTATCCATCTACTACTTCATATATGCTCCTTATACTATTAATAAGTTTCAAAACACCATTATTTAAAATATTATAACATGCACCTAACATATGACAATTTGCCATGCCACTATACAAACATCATATTCATATTCAAATGCCTTAAATGCAATAATGTAAGTTTTATTGTCATGCTTATGCTATGTGATGCATATATTTAGATATAACATAATTAAAATGCATATGAATTGGGTTGAGGATGTTACATTTAAAGGGCTAAAAAAGACAGGGATGCTTAAATCGTTTAATCCCAAGCCTTTACCATGCCCGCTACTTAGGTGCTTTACACCATGTAACTTTTGTGGTTTTCACCAAGCTTATGGTCATGACACCAACTCATACAAGTGTTTCAAGAATGAAATCTAAGATCCTATTGATTTTAGAAAGTTATTAGACTTTATGGGCCTAACTAGTCACCTATCACCAAGCTTAAAATAGATATGAACTTCTCTTATGATTAATTCTTGGCTACTTCAGATGAATTCTTGGGTAAAGCCCCTGTAAGCCTAAAAGTAAAATGATCACTCCCACCTAGTCAAAAGATGCATATGGGAAATCTTGTTACTAAGAGTTTAGCAAGCACCCAAAAGGGAAAAGGAACACATCTTAAGCAATTACAAGCTCAATGTGATAAAAAGTAAGCAACTGACACGATCGCTTGGGGACTTTCTAAGCATGTGGTAACATTATCCAAAGCCTTTGAAAGACTTCAAAAGGAAGGGACATGCATCATCTTACCCCTCGATCTCCACCAGCTCTCTTGCCTAAAAGCTATAATGACAATGCCTTTTGTACATTCCACCAAGGCACTGGTCATCACACAAATGAGTGTTAAAGGTTTTGTCATGAAATTCAGTGCCTTATTGATTCAAAGGTGATACTCAATCTCATAGCACTTGATGGCTCCCAAACCAAGAATCTAAGCTAGGATACATTTCTTCTAGCCAACTTTTAAGGATTTCAAAGAAGAAGTATTACTACTACTCACATATCAAGCACTAAAATTTTTAAAGGATGAAGATATGACCACAACAGTTCAGGAAGTACCAAAAGTGGGCACTAATTTTGGGAAGTCAATTAATGAATAGGAGGAAGAAGACCTTTGTAAAGCTTAGAAAGTTCTTGCAATTTGGTGAAACTTGTCAAAGGAAAAAGGGTTTATATTACATAAGGAACACAAACCACTTAAGCATTCCTCACCTTCAGGATATAGCCATCAATAGGTTATGGGACATTACAACAGTCGACATTGGTGCTTGAAGAACACTATCCAAGATCTTTTTCAGAGTGGAAAGCTTCCATACCTAAAAAAGGAACTGTGGTAAACTTGGTAAAAAGCATCATTTAGAGTTTCATTTTGCTTTCTTAACTTAACATGTCTTATCTTAGCTGAAGACATCTAGATAATTTGGTTATTTTAATGAATGATGATGCTTTTAATTTTCATGTTTTTGCTTGTTTAATCCAAACATGGTTATTGATATATTTGGTGGAATAATGAAATGCTTGGTATAAAAAGGAGAATAAAAAGTGAAAAAAAAAAGAAAGGAAAACAAAACATGAACATCATAAGGGGTGGGTATTTATTAAAAAGAAAATTGATGCAATAATAGTCTCATAACCTATGATATAGAGAACTGTCTCCTTGACATTTTGTGCTGCCTCCTAGGAAATAAGAAAGAAAGAGAGAGAAAGAGAGAGAGGAAAAAATTAATGGATAAAAAAAAGCGAAAAGAAGAATAAGAGAAACAACCAATAGAAGACTTGAGGAAAAAAAACAAGAGTAAAAAGCTATAATGAAGAAAGGGATATGGGAAACAAAGATGAAATAAGTAAATAATGTAAGCAAAATGATGAGATCAGAGAATAAAAGGAAGCATGGTGTGCAAAGCCATGATAAGTCCTCAGTCTTATTTGGTACTAGAGGAGAAGTGAGAAGAAAAAAAATAAGAGAAGATTTCCTAAGGGGCAATCAAATAAACCTGAAAGAGAGAAAAGCATCTTAAAAGACAAGTGAAGAGGTAATAGCTTGTTTAACCCTTTGTGATGTGAAAAAAAAATGATGAAAAGAAAACGCACTAAGGGAAAACAAGAATAGGCCATCTAGGCAAAAGTTAGGGAGAAAGTAAAAAGAGAGTTGAAAAATATTTGGTTAGAAAACATGAAAGGGCTAGCAATAAAAAACATCATATTTTGATACTAAATGTGTCATAGCTACATTTGCATTAAATGGATGAGGGCATGGAATTATTGCATCAGCATACATGAGGATGATCAAGCTATCCCTCTAGAAAAAAGAAAAACAAAAAAAAGTTAATAAACTAAGTCAAAAAATTGAAAAGGCGATTTAGGCAAAAATTAAAGCCAAAAAAAGAGATGAAAAGAAGAAGAAAACAAAAGCTCATTAGGTTGAAAACCTATAAGGGCGGCCTAGGCAAAAATTAGAGTTGCCCACTAAGTTGAAAACCTGAAAGTGTGGCTTAGGCAAAAGTTAGGGCATAAAATATATATAGAATAAAAAAAAAAGGGAAGTATATATCTACCATTAAGCTTTTGTAAACATTTAGAAGGCCAAAGATCTATGCTTATGCATATATTATAGCATTCCTCTTAGTTTGGTAGGTACCAGACATGAAAGAGAGCTCAAGTTTATATAGCTTTGAATTTGAATGTGAGGTTACTAGCTTCAACAAATTGTGAGTGGTACTAAGGCTTTATTATGTGTTTCATATGACTTTCACAATTTTAGGGTTTTTTACGTCCTTACTTGGCAAAGTTCTGTAATGCACTGAGCAATTTTGTTTTGTTTATGTATTCTAAGCATTATGCACTATACCATAATTCATGCATCAAGCATTATATGCCATGTGAGGATATATACTTGATTTTGTTTTAGTGATTATTCCTTTTAGATAGTCTAAGGGGCAAGGAAACATGCACAATAAGGGATCATTAGCTTTCAAAAACATGAAGATAGGACACAAATAAGGGTCATAGTGTAATTTAGCCAAAAAATTCCCTAGATCAATGAAGCTGAATTCTCACCTACTGAGGTAAATATATAATAAAGTCTTATAAAAAATAGCATTGTCCATTTTATTCCCTTTTCAAGGTGCGACTATGAAAAGTTAGAAGTCTTTAATAAAGTCACCAAAGACGGCAAATAAGATTAGCAATTGTATCAAAAGCCATCATCATCATCTAAGCGTGAGGAATGAAAAGAATACACCCTTAAGGAATGTTAACATGAGCCATTACTAGCATCTAAGATATGTATAAGCTATTGAATTCATAAGACTTTGCAGCTTCCTACATAGATAGTCTGTACAACTCTGACAATGAGTTCCCTCACTACATAATATGGGAGACTATGAGAAGTAAGTATAAGGCTAAAAGCATAAAAGAGGGTACTCACATAGACAACATAGGTCTTGTGATGAATCTTAAGAAAGGGATCATTGACAACATCAAGGTTGTATTCCAGTTGCTCAGTTTTGCTATGGAGAACTAACATATAGAACATTAAAGTTTGTACATGGCGTATCACATCCTAATTAAGGAAGAGTTTGTATTTGCAATAATCTCAGGGTAAAGAACACTAAATGGGTAGTGCTAATATCAGACTAAGCTATGCAGTTTGCCTAGATAGACCATAAGCATGACAGTAAATAGTGAGAAAGTTTGAGATGTCTCAAAGAATGATGTCGAGTAGAAATCTGATGATAGGTGAAAGATCATGAAGTTTTGCCCTTTATGGCCTGAATGTAGAAGACTCATCTCTTATAGCCTTGTTTAGAAGCTATTATTCTATGAACCCTACTTATGTGCCTTGGCAGTGCAAGATTATAGCCCAAAATAGAAGTAAGAACCCTTAACACTTGTAACCTAGTGCATTAGGATTGATGGATTTTTTAGCATTCCATGGTTAGCTTTCCCTTTTTCCCACTTAGAGATGCTCTTATGCCTATTTTGGACCCATTAAAATTACTGTTGTGTCTTAATGCTCATTAAAAGCAAACATGTAGTCGAGCCATGCATCAAAATCACCTTCTGGCATAGCCCCACTTGCAAGAGAAGTAAATAAGTGAAGAAACCTAGGTATGTGCATATGAATCATTTTTATCAAACTAATATGTGTTTTATTCCTTTTCAAGCCCTTTACCATATCAAAAGTCAAGGTCACCAATCTTGGCTAGTGAAAATGCAAATATTGAGTTTTAGCTCCTTCAAATGTCAACCTCAAGTATAAAGCACAAAAGTGTGAATAACATTATGGTCTACAATGATAAGGCCAAATAATAAGTCATGTTCACATGTCCATACTAAGAAGTGAGAGGGAGAAGAGTAAAAAGGAAGGTAATACATACAAGATGTGAAAATAAGGGCGAAGTCATACCGCTATGATCCCTAAGTAGCTATTAATAGCTATTACTCCATGCATAGTTGAATCCACCTAGTAGTGTAGGAGAAGTGGCACTATCATAGTTAAACAAAGATATGATAGCCAAGTTCCCCCAAAGTTGCAAGAGGAGCACAAGTACAAGTGTTCAAATCATCAAAGAACAAGTATGATGCCAAGTAGATGGATGGAAAGCATCAGGCTAACTGAAGAATCTCAATCTCTTTGATTACTAGTTGTCATCCTATATGAGGTGTCATAACAAAATGTGTTTAGAGACTTTAATGGAAGTATGAAATTGGGCAACTAAATGATGTAATTCTCTATAGAAATAATGAGAGTGTACAATAGTCAGTCAAATGGAATGGATCCCTTGAATAAGTAAGGCTAGTGATTATTGAAAATAATATCGAGTTATCAAGTTAGTGAAAACCTCACTAGTAGAAAGATGGAATCTGTGAGTACTGTTAATCCACCACTCCCAACATATTGTCATAGTCGCTGCATCAAACTTAAGCTAAATGATAGGGAAGGTGTTGATGAATCTAACTTTATATGTCCCTACACCAATCTTATGAGTTCAATATACCACTGCCTTGTTATGTGTGTGCACCCTTATTCTCCCCATAATAAGAATCAAGTTAAGAAGAAGAATGCATATGTTAGAGCTTAAAATGTAGTAAAGAAGAATAAATATGGCAAAAAGATAATGGGTAAAATGGATGAAGATGGTCACCTTTAATATAATAAGGTATGAAAGATTAGACTATAGAGATCATAAGGGATTCATTAAAGGCATTATTGTTACAACCTCTACATTCCTAAGGACAGTTAAGGAGCAACAAAGTCTTGATGGATCATTATATCTTTTTCAGTATCCTTAATGTTTAGATTTTACTTTGCCTAGCCTGTTGTATTTATTCCTTCATTATTATATTGTTTTCCAAGTTTGTCACATAATAAAGCTAAGATAGGAAAAAAAGGTGATCATAATTTTATGCCACAAAGCTACAAGAATAAAGTAAAGAGAAATGGTTCAAACCCTATGAGAGAAAAAGCAAGAAAGGGAGGACTACAACAATTATGAAGATAAAGACAAAACAAGATGATAAAATGCATGCGAAGGGAGATAAGTCACATGTGAAGCCTTTTGAAGGGGACATATTAGCCAAAGAGATAAAAAAAAAACCCTGTATGGATAAACGCTCAACTAAGAAATGAAACTTCAAAAAATGAATAATGAACCACATAGATAGAACAACCTTTAGTCTTTGCCTAGTGCACATTTTTAACTTTGAAGTGCACCTTAATACACCTCTTAACTCAACTACAAACACCTGAGAAGGAAGGGAAGTCAACCAGCTATAGGATTTGATGAACTGCTTGATATGATCAATTATGGAGGCAAATCAAACATAAGAAAGTTAGGACAATTTCAGTAAAGATCATCCAATGAGAATTTCAATAAGTAGGCATAGGCAATCCCTTTAGGGCTGATAAAAAGGAAGGACATTAGACAATTCACATCTCGATGAAGATGATCAGCCAATAAGACATACTAATAACATAAAGGTACCGACAAGTGAGAATGTTTTAATAATAGGCTATAAGAGTCAAATGTCACATCATAAGATATAAATGACTTGTTAATGATAACAACTACTAAAATTTTGCATGACCTCTGAGCGGATGGCTGAGAAATCTATAAAGGAATCAACAAAACCTAGCATGAACAAGATAAAAAAATGGGGCAATATAGGTACTATAATGGATTGAAATATAAACTTACACCAAAAAGAAAGTAAGATGAAGAAAAAGGCAATAAAATGGATGGAGATCCAAACTACCAATGGAATAATTGTAGGAAATTAAATTATGAATGAAGGCAAAATAAAAAGAAATGAAGAGAAAAACTTCGTCAATGAGACATGTCAACATCAAGCAGAGAAAAATATGAGCTCACACTAAGATAAAATGTAACGACTGTATTCATATAACAAAACTCATACGGCTCTGATACCAATAACTGTAATGATTGTATTCATATTTGCTCTGATATCAACAACTGTAATGTCCAATTGTGTTCACAAATCATATTGCTCTGGTACCAGTATTTTTTTTCTACCACAATCTATAATGCTACAATCGGTACCTATGAGAGCACTCTACATCCGGGATTTGCCCGTCGGCCCCACGATGTCATGCACACTAAGATTTGTAGGTCTGCCCCGCGTATGCTTGAGCCCTCTCTAATACCAAAACTGTAACATCTAAATTCATTTGTCAAACCAATAACTGTGACATCCATTGTTCTCATTTGTAAATCAGCTTTGATACACAAATTGGAACGTCACAACGTGCCTATAGTTGGTACCTATTAGAGCACTCAACATCCAGGATTTGCCCGTCGGCCCTGCGATGTAATACACACCGGGATTTGCACATCTGCCCTGCGTGTGCTTGAATCCTCTAATACCACCAACTATAACTATCATCTTCAGTTGCAAATCATGACATGTCATGTTCAGAAATGCATAGACATTAAGGTTTATTCATCATACGTATATAATCCCATATGTATTTAATGTACACATGTGTTAACTAATGTTAGGACCAATGACCATAACTAGTTCCTATCAAATGTATGTACATGATACAATGAGAGAGAGTTGGAATTCAGCCAATGACTTGTGTTCCATGTGTCTTTATGCAAGACTTTATGTATCAAAATGTCCATAGTCTATGCTTCAGAATCTAAAAAATAATTGTGATTGGGTGAGTCGTTACTCAGTGAATAAAAATAATAATCAAATTCTCATGACATAATCTATAATCAAATATCATCAAGATACATTGCAAGTATAACAATTGACTATGCAAGTGCAAATGAAATAGTTTCGTTTTTGTCGTGACTGAGCAAGGCAAATATTACTGTTGGGATATTCATGTGATTCATGTAACATATGATTTAGGACATATTGGTCCATCTTCCTGTAACTTGCAAGTGTTTGACAAGTTAGTCACAACGCCCTTTTTAGTTCCATATGCAAGTGCTTATTCACAAAAGATATGCCAAGTAATCGTTAAGAGCATTTAATTCTCACTTGGCCTGTATTCCCATGTAACATGTAACAATTCAATCATATATATATGTAATAGAACATAATCATATTATTCCCATGTAATGTGTAACAATTCAATCATATATACATGTAATAGAACATAATCATATCATACAATTATCATATACACCTATTGAATCCAATTATGATTTTTACTGACCTTTTAATGTTACTAGCCTTTACGGTAAGTTTGGTTCTCTCTCTAGGCTTCCTCAAAGTTTTGAGATCCTAGAATTTGATATATACATGGTTACAAGTATATCAAAATGATTATGAATGCTTGGTATGCAGTTATGGCATGATTCATGCAAGTGTACCTAGTGTTTATACATATTTTTCTTATATGGCAGCCTGAGCTTGTTACACGGTCATAATAATAACTCCTAATATACTTATCCAAATGGCTTGATTCTTTTTTTAAACAAACTAGACATATAATGGGACAACATATTCAAATTTCATGCTAATATCAGATACACATAAAATGCGGTGAATTTTAAATGTTGCCCTATTGCAGTGTCCTCTTAGTCTAAGTAGGTCTTACATTATGAAGCATATCTCAAGTTGTACTAGTCCAATTGCAATAATATTCCACCATCAGTTACAAAACATATAAATGAACATTTTTCATGTTTTATTCATTATCCATTTCAGTCTATAAGGTCACCAAAAATAAAGGACCAATCTCGGGCCAAGTAAGTTCATAACATGTTGATAACCAGTCATGATAAAGGGATAATATCTCAGCAACAATGTTGTATTTTTCATAGGTATGCAGATAAGACATAAGTATACAACTTTCAAGTTTGTACCATCATCAAATTATGAGTATATGGTCATTAAATTCTTGGAAAACCAAATTAAAAGAAAGGTGGTGTGTCATCCAGATACAGAGTCAGTCCCAATCAACGAGCCATAACTCCTTTCACACAGCAAATCAATGAAAAATGGTTTACATGTGTTTATAGAGGACATAATTCTATAAATTTCATGTTTTACACTTTGTCAAAATCAGAATATAAAGTCATCAAAATATAACAAAACAGAAGACTAAGATCATCTCAGTTCGGATTTGACCTAGTCCTATTGAAGGAGTCATATTTCCTCACACATAGAGAATCAAGTAAAACTGTTTCACATGAATTTATATGAGACATAAGGCTACAAATTTCATGTTTTGTACTTTCCCCAATTTCTCTTCTAGGGTTATGAAATCGTGGGTGAAAAATTCTGTTCTAGCAGCAAAATCAACAGAATCAGCTCTTGTTCTCTCGGATTTCAACTTCCATCCAAGAGCTCTATCACAATTGCTCCATAATTCTCACTAACCATGCATGATTAACATTTCATGAGAGATTAATTTCAGTTGAGAAGAGGATAAATTACTTATCTATTGTCCCAAAATTGGAAAACCTTAAGCAGCCCACACTTATTCCTCTCTTCTTCTTCTTCCTTTCTTTCTTTCTTCCTTAGCTCTCTCTTTGTTCCTGCTATAACTCACTAACCATGCATGATTAAAATGTCATGAGAGATTAATTTTAGTTGAGAAGAGGATAAATTACTTACCTATTATCCCATAATTGGAAAACCTTAAGCAACCCATACTTCTTCCTCTCTTCTTCTTCTTCTTCTTCTTCTTCTTCTTCTTCTTCTTCCTTTCTTTATTTCTTCCTTAGCTCTCTCTTTGTTCCTACTATAACTCACGGTTTTTCCTCAAAATCTGACCCTAATGGTCTATATTCTTATCTTAAATAAGTCAAAAGATTGGGGCTGATTTCCTATTAGTTGAAAGTTAAAAGTTTTGCTTTTAGTCCCTCTTCTTCACTTCTTAAGCACTTCCAACCATCTCCTAATTCCTAGATGCTCCTTATACTTTTAGATGAGCTCTCAAACACCATTATTTATGATGCCATAATAAGCACACAATATAAAATAATTGTCATATAACTATGCAAATACTGCATATATGTTCAAGCATCCCAAATGCAACGGTGCAATTGTCATTGTCGTGTTTTTACAATTCATATGTCTAAATGATTATTTATCCTATGCATATGTTCATGTGAGATTTCATATCATTTGATACAGTGCATATGCTTATATGTGATTTCATATCATTTGTGCAATGAATATATTGATGTGATAATGCCAATGAATAGGGATAGGGATGTTACATTTCTTCCTCTCTTATAAAGAATTTCATCCTCGAAATTCAGTACCTATAAACAAATGTGGATATTGTCATTTCATGTTCTCTTTGGTTTCCTATGTAGCGTCTTCTTGTGAGTGGTTTCTCCAAAACACCTTAACCAAAGAGATTTTTTGATTTCATAACTGTTTTCTCTTATAACTGATGATTTCCACTAGTTCTTCAATGTAACTTACATTATTTGTAATTGTTATCGCTGGGTCCCTAAGTATATGTGTAGGATCAGACTGATACTTCTTTAGCATACTCACATGGAATACATCATGAATCTGAGCCATCTCTAGTGGTAGTGCTAGCCTATAAGCCAATGGACTAATTCTTCTTAAGATCTCATATGGTCCTATGTATCGAGAACTTAGTTATACATATTCCTTCTTCATCCCAATAGGTTGGACTTCGACATTTTCTTTCATATAGTACTTCATATGGTGCCATCTGTATACTTCTATGATAATGGTTATTATAAGCAAATTTAATCAAGGTAATATATTCATCCTATGCACTTTTAAACTCTATCACATAAGCTCGAAACATGTCTTCAAGTGTTTAAATTGTTCTTTATTCAATGTCCTCGGTAACCCATATATAAAGTCCATGGTTATTCTTTCCCATTTCCATACTGGAATCGTCAATGGTTTCAATTTTCCAGTTGGTGCTTGAAGTTCCATTTTGATCTGCTGACAAGTCAAACATATTGAAACATAGGCTGTCACATCTTTGTTCATTTTAGGCCACCAAAATGAGATCACATGGTATTATACATTTTTATCATTCCTGGATGCATGACATATGGAGCATTATATGTTTCTTCAACATTAGGCACACAAATACTAGAACCCAATATTAAGGAATCATTTCGAATATCAAAATCACCATGTCTCCCCTGTTTTACCATTTCAATCATCCTATATAACTTTAGATCCTTGCCCTGTGCTTCTTTAAT